>JAQIXS010001972.1:0-25487 GCA_034700785.1 Rossiulus vilnensis | reverse complement strand
TGGGCGGAGTTTGACCCGTAAGGGCAAAGTCTAAAGTGTTTTTGTCGATGGTGTAGAAGTTAATAAAACACGGCATAATTATTTATTTTTTAACGTAGACCATAGTGGTCAACGAATTATTCATGGTAAAAAATTAAATACAATCATTTGACGCAAATAGAAAACATAACTGAATCTTAACTTGTCCTAAACGTTCTACATGTATACATGTATATATATTCCATAACCAGCTCGCTTATTCATGTACGAGCATTCAAATTGTGAATGAGGGTTACAACACTCAAGCATCATCACTTATATTTGAATATGTTTGTAACAACTGGTCGAAAATTGATCAAATCCATAAAGACTTAGGCCTATTTCAGCCATACTTACTCTTAAATAGAAATATTCGTTAGGCGGAATGAACGGCTTGGCTTTAAATATGCCAGGTTGTGGCTCTTCCTCCAAAGTGACGTTGCGCAGGGATTGTCCATCCAAACCGACTATTTCGATGGAATCAAAATATGCACCCTTGGCCAAATCGGTGGCATTGATCAGCAGATGCGTCGGTGCTCCTGTATTTTAAAAACAAGCCAATCAGCGAAACTACGCATAGTTTAAATAAGCAGAAAATAAATTTTTTAATCTGATTTGCTAACCTTTCAAGGGCCGATGGTATGTTTCCAACAAATTGGTGGTGGGCATTACTGAAAATCCATAAACGAAATCCACAGGACTGAGACCGGTGGCCCGGATGGTGTGCGACGAATTGCTGCTTAATTTCACGTTCCACGTGCCGAACTCTGGATCTTTTATGTTCACCACTCGAACATTGGGAATGTTCAGTATCTCTTTTGCGCCTTCGTCATCCTTAACCACAGTTCCTGTAAAGCGTGAACGAAGTTCAGAACCCGTTGCATTTCCTCGAGTCTTCCAGGGCACGTGGTTAGTTATTTACCATTTGGATTGATGAGCTCTACTTGGGGATTATCTCCCGATAACGAAACGGTAAATTCTCGGAGGTTGGAATCGACGTCGAGAGGCAACAGGGCCTCCCCTTTATATTCTTGATTCACAGCCAACAGATTTACCTTTCTGGCTTGCAAAGTTACTCGAACGAAATTCAAAACCTGCAATAAAGGCACAACAAATTCGGGTTGATAAAGGTGGCAAATCCTCACCGACCCTGACAGTAGAATTCTTACAATCTAGCTGCAAAACGTAGTTTTGAAAAGTGCATAAAATCTCAGAAATTATTCTTTTTTAAAAGAATTTCACTAAACGGAAACCCTGGATTTGAGTCTCTCCTACATACAAAGAACCATTAATGATTCTTGAGCGTTTCACTTTTTTTCTAATGTTTTCAATTTTTCTCGACTCCAGTTAAACCTCATTTGAATCAGCAAATACATTTAATATAAGTAACCACTGTACATTTGAGCCATGACATTTTTTAACTTTCGAGGTTTTGCAAACGGCTTTATTCTAATTCATACTGAATCAATAAACCACAAGGTTTTTTTCATGAATCAATGAATCACAAGGTTTTTTTCATGGATCAATGAATCACAATTTTTTATTATCATGAATCAATGAACCAAAAGTACCTTGATCATGAATCACTGGAGCACAATCGCATTGAATCTTCCCAACGATTCTCAGTTTTATTTAATGTCGATTGCTGAATCTTCCATCCTTTTTTAAATTACTGAATTTTAAATATTTCTGAATCATTGTCTGAAGCCTTGGATTAAATCTGATTCAAATAATCCCTTTAATATCCTGTGTCGAGATACATTTCTTGTTGTATTTCATGATTGGAGAAAGCCTCATAAATGCTTGAAATTCTTCCACAAAAACAATATCTTTTTTACTTCAGATATTTTCAATTAAAACCGTTCGTTATGGCTATAAATCCTCACTTCTCTGATATCAAGCGAATCTGATTGAACCATCGGATTTACCAAGCACTTTCCGATTAATTTTTACATTTCCATACCTCGTCAACATCTGATTTCTTCAAATGAAATACTTGACCCGAACTAGTGGAGGCAATCGTTTCATAGGCTTGGTATCCCGGATGGTCTGGCTCACCGCAGTCTCCAGTCATCACAAATATTACCTAAGTAAGTGCGATGTATTAGATGACAATCCTTTTATCATAAAGGTAATAATGCGATGCTTTACTTGGCTCTGCTTGCGCTGAATGAGTGTAAGCACGTCTGGCAGAAGATAGTAATCCTTTGAACTGGCATCGGTGAAGACGTAGATAAACGAATTTGGCAGGCACATCTCCAGAGCTAGTTTAATGGCTGCAATGCTAGCTTCGGGACAGTCCCCACCTCCTTGCACATACAAGTTTTTAAGGTGCTCTTGAAACACTCGGTGGTCAGAAGTAACTGTGGCTGGGCCCACATCTGCAGCAGAACATATATGTGAAGCGAAATTAAAGACATTCCCAACCGATATCAGGATTTTCGAGGCGCACTAGCAAATACTGCCTAAATATGCTCTTGAAATTGTACTGCTTCAACAACTTCAAAGAACTAAAAAAAATTAAGAACTTTGCATCCATCTATTTTTGTTGTTATTATTGTTGGTTTTCCCCTCTAAAGAAGCAGCTAGCCTCCGCTAGGTATAGTCAATTCCAATACTCATTGCTGATGACGGACAGGATATGCTTGTCTTGTTATTGAAAACAAAAATGCTAGATAAGTACACTGTAGGCTATCAGCTTTGTTAGGCCATGGAAAGCAAAATATATTTGCGCAGCCATTGCAAACAGAGTGCATTCGCTGTTAGGCAGATGGTAACATTGAAATTACCATTGAAATAAGCTTTGAAATATTCTTGGCAGCCATTGAGAAGCAGCATAATCATTAATGTGCGTCTGTAAACAGCGCATAGTCTATATATTGTAAAGTCACTGAAATTAGCCCATTCTTTGTTCGGTCATTGGAAAAAAAATGCATACTTTTTTCACGACCATTGAAAAAGATATTTTATTTGGCTATAGAAAATGCAATGTTATCTGTAGAATATATTGTTCAACCACAGAGAAAGAGCACAAACAACACTTAATATTTTTTCGTTTTCATTTGTCTTACCTGGATCGTGAAAGGGCACAAGAACGTAATTATGCAGCAGTCTCTCCTTTCTTTCCAGAGCCGTGTCTAATATCTTGGCTGCACCGTCGATGACTTGCAGAAGGTCGTCGTACATGGAGCCAGTGACATCAAACACGAAGGCCATTGTGACGGCACCTTCTTCCGCAATGTCAACATCCGTTTCATCCAACTCCGTAGCAGGTATTGGGTTTAATTCCCTGTTCTGAAGGTTTTCAGCAGCCGTCCAGCACAGGCCCAAGAGCAAAATCAGCAGGTTGGTGGACATTCTGCAATGTTGCTGCAAATCCATCAAAAACGCCGAATTCTGCGACTATATCTTAACACCAAACGAGCATGATTTCATCCATAGCAGCTGAGAATTGACTGGCCCGAAGCCGTTCGCTGTCTTGTTCTTCGACTTCTGTCTGAAAATCTGCTCCTGCCCTTCTGCTCCCCACGTCCCTGCCATATCGCATTTCAGTCTTCGAGTTCAAGCGGCTCATAAGCAGGCATTTTTCGAATATTTTTTTTTGTTTCTTCCCCCTTCGCTGACCCTTGAACCCGCAAAATGTGGCCTTCTTGCTTAGCACTACAATATCAAAGAGCTTATTTTGGTGACTTGAGAAGCTAATGGCTTCAATGGTCTTGATACGGCCATTAATTTAATTAAGTTGATTAAGTGAACTCATGATGGTTGGAGAATGGAAAACACGATGGGGAGTAGTTCAAGGGCGGCTTCAGTTTTATATAACCAGACATTTGGGCTGGGTTTCAGCGGTTGGTTATCGGATTACGGCTAAGACACTTGGATTTTAATTAATGAGGGCCATGCGGTCATAAACAGTACAGTGATGGTTAGTAACTCGTTCTGTTTTCCGTTTGCTCCGTTACCAAGAAAAACATTTGTTTTTGTGATTCGTTTCAGTTAATGTCAATTATACGAAATTTAGGAGGTTTTGATAAAGGGGTGATACAAATTTATGGTTTTAATGGTTGCACTTCAAGATATTTCGACACGAACACGCCTTTTCTTGTGAAGGAACTGCAAGCACAAAAATATTCATTTTTGGAAATTAGGGAAGTACTAAATATGTCAAAAGGTTTAACAAGCTGGAAAAAGCCTAATGGTTTAATGGATTTACTAAATGTATTATAGGCCTTGTATGCATTTTTACAATTTATTTAAAGCATTTTTTTAAAATTATTTTGAAAAAATAAAGACTTTAAGAGTTTATAACGGGTGTTTACCTTTGTAGTCGTAGTCGCGTCTATTTGCAATAAAAAAAATCATGAAAATTCACTAGCAATATATTGTGTAGACAGCAGTACGACCTGCGATACGTGGGGTAATTTATTACATGTATTTACAAGTATTACACCAATCAGCACAATGCCAACAAAGTGTTGACGCATATATACACAAGTAGAATCATACAAATGGTGAAATTGCAAATGCGATAAACCAACAGAACAGTAAACCGGTGGAGATAATCGCATTCGACAAGGGTTAATCAGGGTGACAAAATTGCTACAAAACAGCCTACATGCATCAAGTTTTCAAA
Source organism: Rossiulus vilnensis (assembly GCA_034700785.1). NCBI lineage: Eukaryota > Metazoa > Arthropoda > Diplopoda > Julida > Julidae > Rossiulus > Rossiulus vilnensis. The sequence continues at coordinate 20,836 of JAQIXS010001972.1, read as the reverse complement.
CCCAACAACCACTGAACCAAATGTATCTTAAAGGATGGCAATTATTCATATTGCGTGGTTTCTTGATGATCAATTAAATATCTAGTTCATTGCCATTCTTGATGATATGTGATCGAGAAGCATTCGCCGAAAATAACCCTGGCCCAATCAGAAAGCTGGTTTGCTCCAGAAAAATAAAAAGTGTAGTGACGTCAATAATATACAATAAGGAAGTAACGTCGATAAGCTCTCCAGATGGGACAAACTTCTACGATATTTTGGGATACATTCAAATTCTCAGGAAATCAAGCGAAATGAGCAGTACTGGCGAATAAACTTTTGAAGACGACTTCATTCGGTTAAAAATTCAGTTGCAAAGAAATTTTTTTACGAATTCTCATTTTTTTAAAATGATCTGCCAACCTGTGATAAACTTTTTACATTTTTCTAAATTGACGCGTTTTTTTACAATTGATCAAAATGCGTTCATTCATGTAAATATATATGAGAATAAACTCTGCCCGATTCTGTCTTTTCATGAACAATTTGAAAGCCTCTTACTTTTTGTAAGTCCCTGAGATAGTTTATTGATTTTCCACCTTTTGAAGTTCATTTCACATTCCCAGGGATTGAAAAGCAATAGAAATGCTGTAGCGGAAATACAGTGGCGGAAACTAGATAATTTTTCTTTCATGGTTTAGTTTAGTTTATGGAGAAAAAAATACCTGCATTCGGCACAATTTGGCATTACTTGATATACCGTACAATTAAATTCCTTGAAAATGCTACAAAATGTCAATACTTGTATAAATGTACATGTAAAACAACGACAAAAATTCAATAAAGCAGAATAATTCTAAGCTAATCTACAACTGTACGCGTATTTTGCGCGTTGTTTTCCTTCAGTATGAAATTTCGCAAAATTTCCAATAAAATTACAATATTTCCATGTGGAGTTAGCGCATTTATGGTGGGAGCAACATGATACACACCTAACGTATTTAGGTGTCGCAATATCACAGGCACATGTAATACAATACATGTAATGCAGTAAACAGTGCTATCTGTAGCATCTTCGAGAATGACTAAACAGGATCGAAATGACAGTATCCTCATAGACCTTTCCAAACAAAAGTTTCGAGAAAAAAACACGAAAACAGTGGGCCCATTTTATACATTGCATTAAAAGACAGTTTGCCTTTTTTGAGTATACTTACAATTTGCATAATATCTTTGAACTTTTGATCCACGATTGTGTCAATTTGAATTCAATCGCAAGAAAACTAAGATTTTATCATAAATTGCAGAAATTTTCAAGTTGATGTAAACTTTTTAATTTTATAACAGAAACGTGCAGTGATAGTACGGGTTTGACAACATTAATACTTAAGATTTACAACTGCATTTTGATTAAATGCATAAATTTTAAAAACCAAAATTTCACTGCAGTCAATTTTCAGCATGGGTCTTTTCAAAACAAACTAATGGAGGCAAAATCTCTAGGAAGTAACCTTCTTTCAGTAATATTATACTGTCTTTCAGTTTAATTCAGCTCAGTACCCTACTGTCAGCAAGGATGCCATGTGGTAGGGGGTGTAATATATCAATCCAATTTATTCAGCAATTACCGCCACATTAGGATGGGCACCAGTAATTTGGATCGAACTGTTCGGTTCAACTAAAATGCTGTCTACGAAACTGACCACTCTCTCTTGCCGTAGAAACCCTAGCTATCAGAATATCGACGAGTAGAGGAATTACTTACGTAGTTGAGTTTGTGTATAAGTCCATAGGGTCCATCGATGGCCAATGACTAGCTCTACTTGGAGCAAACATCTGAAATGGCGGGTAAACGATAATACAAAAGGCAGGACAGCAGCGGCTAAGAAAGCTGAGCTAATCAACTGTGTACTTGACCGTTGGCCAGCTGAAGCGTGCCTGTGAGTGGCACTTTGTCCGCTAGGTCCGGTGTGGAGTAATCTTTGGAGAGCTCGGAGTCACTGAGGTTCAATTGCATATCTTCGTTGGAGTTGAATACGTTTGCACGGACGTGGCACTCGGCTTCCACCTGGTGAGTTTTACTCTCGGCAGAACGGGAGTTGGCCGAAGAGGAGCGGGACGATGGGATAGACAGCGAGGACGCCTCCCTGAAGTGTTTTATCGGCGAAGGGTGGTTGCCAATGGCGATCACCTCGGTCAGTTCGCTGTCGGCAGTTTTGTGGTTCATCCCGTTGGACTTCGACTTCATAGCGTTCGGACTGGGGCTGCGGCTTCTGGATTTTCTGGTCACTTCCGGTGAGCAGAGCGTGATCTTGTCCTCCTGCGATGCCGGTGCCACAGGGAGGGATGGAGGCACTGGGCGATGAATGCAATTGTTCTCGATTTGTATCCCATCGTAGTCAAAATCTTCGTCATCTGCAAAATCCTTGCCCTGAAATCGTGGCAAGAGAATCATTTGCACATGCTAAGAAAGCAGGAAGACTTTCGCTTAGAGATATGTTTTTGAATAAGGGTCTGTATATTCCTTGGAAATGTGGGATGTAAGCAATATGGAAATACTGACATCTGTTCTAAATAAATGTAACTCTGCTACATGTCTTCTGGAACTTACATTGGCAATCTTCTCGTCCAGCATTCTGAAAAAGTCCACTTGACTCGCAGACCTATTTCTGCTGGCACAAAACAAATATTCAATTATAAAACGTTCATTTTAAGTAAAATATTTCTCCTTCGTTCTAAAATTCTGTACATTTTCTGCAAATAAAGCATATTTTCTGAAATATCATGAATCGAGCATTTCTTTAAAGAAAGCTAACAGGCCATAGCATCTTATCTATTTCGGTTTTCTTCATTAAATATCTGCATTAACAAAAATGTGCAAAAAATAAAAGTTGGATTACACATCATTTCCTATGTGTAAAACGTGAAAACATTATCGCACAAAAGGCAAAAGAAACTCACAGCGGCGGGCGCATTGGACCAGAAATCGGTTTAATTTTATTTGCAATCCGGCGTCTGCTTGCCAGCGATTCTTCGTTATTAAAAGACTGAAACAATAAAAAGCACATTGCATGAGAAACTCAAATGGACACCCAAAAGCGATGGTCAACAAATGTTAAATTTTAAATTCTTTCCGCATTGTTTTTAAACAAATGCGATTTTTATCGTTGCAGGAATTGCCTTTCAATAGAATCACCTTAATAATTTAGATTCGATTGGTAATCCATGATTTATTTCTATTTTTTGCAGTAAATGTAACATTTCCGTTTGCATCAAGACGAAGTAATTATTTTATGGATTATTAGTGACAGTCTTGATATCATTGCTTGACGGCAGAGACGTAAACAATATTATCAAAAAATCAATACATGGACAGAGCATCAGCATGGCCCACACGAAGAAAAGCTGTTACCAAACAGAAAACAACTAAGAGTCTTAGAGAGAATGACAAAGGTTCGAGGCACCGAACTCGAGTGATTATTAGAAATCCACGAAGATTTTCGGTATTTCTTATTCCTTGGTGAAATTCGGACTCGGTTGAGTCAACGCGCCTTCTTTAAATTTTCAGAATGTTTCCCCAAGACGAGCAACAAGATGATGCTCGAATCAGCAAATGAAGCACTGTCAACGTTCATAAGTAATGTTGAGAATTAAACAGTTGGCAGTCAGTCCATTTACATTAATAAGGTTGCGCCACGATTGCAGAAGCCTTCAACGTGAAGTAATACTGGCATCGCGGTTTCCTATGTTATGCCTTTGGTGAAGTGTTCAAAAATAACAACGTAGTACCAAATATAGAAACAAAATTGAAAATTGAAACGATTGTTTAAAAAAAATTGCGCTCAACTTTAGTTCAATGTAACTATAGGTGATAGAACATGTCATTCCCATCGATTTATGTAATCGATTATTCAATATTTCAATATTCATATTCATATTATATATTTCAAATTTCTAGCTCAATCAGATAGATATCATTACTGGTTTTAGATGTTTTTTGCAATCCAGTAAACTTAGGAATTTGTTTTCCTAACGACAAGCCTTAAACTACAAGAAATTAAATTTAGCAATGATAAAGGTGGCCACTTAAAGGAGGTGGTTAATTAAACCTAATACATTAATGTAAGTCTCTCCCTGTACTATATGGCAATAACTTGCAGGCAGCAGGGTACTGAAATGAACAGAAATAAAACAAACAGCTGATTGAGTTATACAAATTAATTGTATAATCAAGTTTAATAAATAAAGTACATATATTTGTAATGAAGGTTTATAACGTTGATGGCATTTGGTGATTTTCATATTCAGTGTTTAGTGAAGATTTGTTATGCATGCATAAATATTAGCTCGTGTTATACGGACTCTAATGCGTTTGTGATTGATTTCATAAAAGGGCTTTTCTCACTTAAGTGGCAAAAAATCAATAGCTGAAAGTGGTACTGTCGGTCGGATCAAGAACTCAATTCTTTAATGCACGGATTATCTTGATACTTTCACGATAATGACTACTCACATTTTATAAAGAAACGCTGATCTCATTTTTCCATTTTCAGAACATTAATTTCATCGGAAAATAAATGAGCCCTAATACTGAGATAACCTTGCTTTCCATTCACTGTTGATCTCCTAGAGACTCTTGGCAATAATGAGTTAAGAGCTATGATAATGAGTTTTTAAAATGGAAATAATCTCAGAGTTTTAACCGTTGCGTTCTCCAAGACAATAAACAGTAAACACTCAAACATCAACGACTCACGTTCGAGACTCCATTCCTCTTCAAGAGATCCGAATTGCATCCCTTAGCGTTCGACTTGCGAACTTTACCTGGACTGAAATCGCAACTGTAATCATTTTCTGCAATAAAAAGAGCATTCATTAGTAATGTTATCATTATCTTTAAATAAAAAACATGACATTTATACTTCAAAATCGTCTTCCATTCAACTAGCCTACACTTGCTATATGCACTTGACTCTTTCTTTCAATACGTGTAATTTGAAATTCTGTTGTATAAAGCCGAATATTTACTTAAATAACTGATAATTTTAATTAAATAATTTTAAAACGCAGAGCTTACACTGGCCCAAACTAAAGAATTTTCTTCAAAAGCCTGAACATTTGTTCCGAAAATCTATTCTCCAAAATCGTACCTTCTGAGTCGGGATCAGCCTGGATCCTCTCCTTCAGTCGCCCTCTTCTGCTGCTGATGTTTATTTTACTGTAACCACAGCCCATGGCCTACGAATGGCTATCATGGCAAGATGGTAGAAGTCAGACTGGAAGTCCATGAGACGCAACGAGATGACGCCACACCGACGAAACTGGACAAATCGCTCTGGAATTCAGACCAAAATACAACATAATGTTTGAAAAAAAAAAATAGTCTAGCGATTACGGGCTTTACGGAAATTCTAAAAACAAACAGATTGTGCCCCCATTCCTCCCCTCATGCATGGCTTTCAAAAACTTATACAATATGCGGCTTGACAGCAAAGCTATTTTAAATAGTGCTCACTTTTCAATCACAGTCCATTTAATCAAGTAAAAATGTGACAGGTATTCGGAAACTGGAAAAAAAATTTGCGATGAATTCGAGTTTGTATACATTCGTTCTTACGAAGATTAACTTATTTACTCTACGGCTACGAAATAAGCGATTTTTTAAACAAATATTTACGAATCGTGTTATGTCATGGGGGAAATAAAATTAGCGAGCGCGCTCCCTAGTAAAAAAAATGTTCATTCACGGTTCCCCCAGGAAACAAACTTTCGACTTCCCTGGCTATTCCTTGACCTTTACAGTGTTTTGAACATTTTACCCTGACCGCTGAAAATGCAGAAATATGACATCTGCAAATGCAAGAAGTGCAATGAGATTCATAAAGGATTCTTTAGATGCAGGACTGACCGAGTGACATGTTCTGATTTTGTTGTTTAATTAGTAGCATGCATGTACCGTAAATTTCATGATGTTCCATCAGTTTTCCATGCCGTGAAAATGCTACAAAGTAATTTAAAAAACGGAATTTCAACTCATTTTTTAAAACTTGTTACTGGAGTACCTTTAATTTAAAATGGATAACATTACATTCTGGTTGGCATCAAAGGGGTGAAATTTGGTACATGTAATTAACAAACTGCTGAAAATCAGTACTTTTAAAAAGGAGATTTCTTCATTCACTTCATATGCAATGTGACCTGAATATAATTTCATTTCTTTTCTACTTCTTTTAATGCCAGTAGACATGCTAAGCTTTGTGAAAGCAAATGTAAGACAAGTTGAATTTCCCTGGCTTAATCAAAATAAATCACTATTCCATGACAATTCCAGGTTTTTTAGGTCTGTGGGAACCCTGTCACTACAGAGCTTTTGTAAAGTTTACATCTTTTAACCAATTTATCACGTTGCAAAAAACACTGTTCCACGAACTGAGCAGTGGCGCTGGAAACATGGGAATGTGCCGACATTGCCAAAACCCACATCAATTAAATATGCATTAAATCAAGTAAATAGGGTCGTTTCCTTTACCATTTCGTTTCGCATTATTTCAATATTTGCTTAATTTTAGAAAAACAAAACCAGCCAGTTTAGCATTCGAGCAACAGCTGTGAGTGGAACTACTAAGAACTCCTTGGGGAGAAATGAAGCGGGCAAATGTAACTATTTGTTAGTGCAACTCGAGTATCTTTCGGATGCAGAATTAGCTTTACGACCATATTAAAGGCCTCGGATCCAGGGGACGCTCATAAAAATACGCCAAATTCCCCCCCCCCCTCCTTCCCCGTGACCCGCGATTATTTGAGCCAAAGGCAATTTGGCTGACTGCTAGCACGAGTGCTCTCAAGTCTCAATTTAGTAATACATTAACCCATACACAGTTGCAGGGTCGTCGAAATAGCTGCCGAATTTCGCTCTCAACTTAGCCGAGGAGTAAATGATTACTCATCTATAAATAGTGTGCGTGGAAGTAAACAGGGCGAAAATTTGGCAGCGCAGCAGCCGCCGCTACGTCCGAAGCTACGGGAGCAACTGCGGGTTTCCTAGGTGTATTTTTGGGAACGAAACCCCTTCGAAATTAACACGCCAATCCCCCTTTTCACACGGCACGCCGGCTCTTAATTCGGGCTTCCGGTTGGATCTAAAACCAGTTCATAATCAGGCTGCAGGTCTCTGGCCGAATGCTCGAGATTCAGAAATATATCCTCAGGGTTTTAAAGGAAATGGCAGGTTAACGATGCCAACGTTAAGTATATGAAGAAATGCTGACGTTTTAAAACTTACTAATTTGAAGCAAATGCCACATTTCTGAAGCAAATAGTTAGATTTTTAGAAATGAAGAGTATATTTTGGTTCTTCAAACAAATCACATGAACAACATTTTCCGAATAAATCAAGACGTTGTTGGCGCTTATTCATGTTCTCAAAGTAAATGCAAGGCTTCAAAAGGTAAATAAAAACTGGGATTAAATCATTCTGAAATGAGACTATCGTCCTGAAAACATAATTGGATGCTAATGTAAACACCTACATTATATGTACACTTTTAGATGCTTAAATAGGTCGTTAAAAAGCCTTGCCCTTCCTTTTTTAACAAGAGCTGCGCATAACCTACAAACTAGGAAAAAAAATAAACGTGGGGTTATTTTTGTCCAATTTCTTTTTTGTATTTTGCACTTCTGCTTATTAAGCTACATCACAATTACATGTACCCAAAATTCCATTCTGAATGCAATTAAGTCAAATGTCCTTTTTATCAATCAATATTTCAATTCAATGAAGTCTCGTGAAATATCACGAAAATGCAAAATTCTTAAAATGATTTTATCAAATAAAATGCGTTGAATGTTGTACTTACTAAGTGTAGAAATGCATTGCCAACAAATTTACCGTTCGTTAACCTGAAGAGAATTGCATCACAAGCTATTTTCCTTAAATTATAGGCACTGTGTAAACCATAAGCTTGCGTTGATATGCGCATTAAACGTGCCATCCGGTGTACGGTTAAAATGGTTTCCGTTGTCATGGTAACCAGAAAGGTAAGTGCCTAATCCAAGTTGCTATTTTAGGAAATTGGATTTACGGTTATCTTACGATGTTATTATTATCAGGTTTGACATCATTATCTCACGGGGTGATAATGGCAGGAAAATAAACATGGCTGCCAAATAGTAGCCAGTGAATTACCAGTTAAACAAGACATTGATGTAATCTCTTATTGATTGCTTGATAGCAGAATTTATTAATGTGACAACTGCAACTCATAAATATGAATTGGAAAGCATAATTGAACACTTTCATGCAAGTTTAATACGACATACATGCATGACTTCAGCGTTAAATCAGGAACGTAGAGAAGCGTTCAAATTAGAAAAGGAACAGGGCCTAACATTTCTAAAAGATTTTTTAACGTTATAAAAATGTGAAATAAAAAGAACTGGTTTCACTAAAATAGTTAAACAATTGAAAATGTCTAATAATATTAGAAATTGTAAAGTATTGTGTTAAATTGTAACTTCAGCCATTTTCAGTTTTAAATTCAGCCCTAAAATGATGGAACTGTATTTAATGCCTTGAAATAAAATGAACACGAAGTTTATTAGGACCTTGAGTCAATAAAATGAGAAAGGGAAGGCTCTTAAAAGGAAAATTGTTTTATCTATAGGTAAATGTTACATAGAAGGGTAATATTCTGATAAAAACAGAAAACATATGGTTTATTGACGAGAATAAAATTATTATTCTAAAACTATAGAATCAAACTCAAGCTAGAAAGAACAAAAAACTGCAGAAGACTATCTTTAATTGAAAAAGACTATTTCTTGAACAAACGGTCGCTTACTGTAATAGGAAAATGGAACGAAGTTTCCGTGCAGTTTTCTGAATCCAAATGGAATTGTTTTACATTTTGCTTGCTGTAATACTTTGGATAATGTTTGTCACGTGTACAGCGACTAGATTTTTATAGTTAAGAAACATGCAACGTCTTCGAATATTTATAAAATGACATCTGAAATTTACCACAAAATGCATCGTCCTACAGAAAGATTCGGAAAAATAAGAACAATATTTAAAAGTGCTTAGAAAGAAATGCGGTCAAAGAAATGGAGCTTTAAGAACTGAAATCCTTTATACTTTATTTTCTTCGATCTTCTTCTTGTAGAAATGGAACAGTAATTACGTGGAAGGTAAAAGAAGGAGAACGAATTTCAGTATTGGAATCGATGAGTTCACCAATTTGTAAAGAAAACAGTTGTTCTTCTTCAACAACTGGAATCAATAATAGAATAGACTGCTGATGGATTCCGGAGGAAAAAATCAACTACGCTAGCGGAAGTGGCTTGGCCACTGTTTTCTGTAACAATCAGATTTGTAAATCTAGGCAATGTGCTGAATTTTAATGAATCCAAAAAAGCCATGATTAGGCGCACGCAAGGTCTTATGGGACAGCTTGGAACCTGCCCTCGTCCATTCTTATATGGCCTTATAATCATGAAAGCAAACAAATTGACATTTTAATAACAATAATTCGGGTTTGGGAGTGAAATGAAAACAGTTACGGCAATGCACTGACTTGGCCATCCCATGGCAGCAGCGACTCACGCGATGCACGCAAATAGGAGCATTTGGACTAGAGGGTCCCATTAATATAAAGTACCCTAGTCAATCTCGGCATGAATTCCATGATGATTAAAACAAGTGCATCCTGGTCAAAAGAGAACAGCAATAATCCCAAAATGCGATGGTTTGCCATTTACTGCCCGTTGAGACCTATTTTGGAACATTGGGCTTGTTTCCATAAACGAAGCATTCAAAATGCTCCAAATGTAAGTTTAAGAAAACGCAAATAAATTTTATTGCTCTATCATTCCTTACAGAAATGTCACAGAGGGGGCGTGGTCAATCCGCCATATTGGAAACAATCCGCAGCGCATTAAACATGCTGATCATAACTGAATTTACAGAACGTCATTCCAAAACTAATTTAGCATCCTAACACAAACCGTATTAATACAAACATTATATATTGTCACACAAAGCTTTATGACCGCAATGAGCATTCATAGTAGATCTTCGCTAGCCAAGGACACGCGACATGTTTAAATTGCTTGCATTATGTGCACTGATTATATGACTGAATAGTGTCAGCACCTAATCTGGTTTATTTCTGAATATATTACATTAGGCTGTGTTCGAGAGGTTTAGACCCTTGAGAATAATGCTAAGGCAACGTGGGCAAGAATTCCGTGACCTGACATTAAACTGAAAAATCGATTGATATTGGGGCATAAATAGACACCTGATAACGTTGACACGAAGCCTCCTTGTCACTGCTGTCATTCAAATCGGACTCATCCTGCATGGAGGCACGCACATTGAGGAACTAAGTTTGCAAATCGAATAACTGTCATTGGTTCCTTTTTCACAATTTAATAAAAACCGAAATAGACAAGGGTGGTATGCAATACAAGCTTGTACTTCTTGCACCCATATGCAAAAGAAATGCATGTACAGTAGATTGAGACAACATTTCATCTAAAAATTCATTTCAATATATTTTCAACTCAATGCCATTTTTCAACTCAACTTTTACTACTTCATTTGACGATCCCCATCATCATTGAAAAATTTAATTTCCTATCCTTTATAAGAGAATTCCAACGTCAAATGACATGCATTTAACAATGTAATTTTTTTAAATGCATGTTGAATGCATTTCTTTTTCGTATGAGGAATGAAGGCATGCCAATGCGCTGGTGAGAATTGAAACCGTGCTCCAGCGTCCCCTTATCATTTTCCAGTAAAATGTACTGTAAATTTTTTTTTTACAGCATGCGATCAATTGAACCAAATCTACTTTTGGTCTGTTTACCAAAAACACCACAAGGAGGCGCACTGCATTGCGAGACGCCATCCAGCGGCGGCTTAAAGCATCAACTTCAAGAAATGACAACGATTAAATGGTGAATTTAGTTTATACCAGTATGCAGACACAGACGGCTACCTTGTTTACAATGAGCAAGTTCACCCTTAACAGTCTGACCAATGTTGGTTGAAACCGCGCTGAAAGCCAATAAAGCCGGGTTAATCTAGTAAAGACGGGGGGCCAACATGTCACTTTCGCGTAATTTAACACTGATCCAATTTGGTGGCTAATCGATAACCCTAATGGCAGTAATTCACCGAAATCTAGATGGAAACACGACTCCCGGCGCACTTTAAAACACAGAATGCGGTTGACGGAGGCACTGGAGACAATCAGCCTCGGTTTCAAGACAAAAATCAATACTTGCAACATTCCAGATCGGCAGAATTAGTCCTCTTGACGTGCGTGCCTGTGGAAGAATTTACAAGTTCATCGGCGTGTGTGTCAGTAATTATACTGCCGTAATTAGGCATTGCTCGAATAAAAGCAATTTTAGCACTTGGCCGAGCGCCTTTCATTGTCCATAACTCCACTCTCGTTGGTAATAACGTACTGCTAGATGACAGCCATTGCGTTCCGCAAGTAGTTCCTTGGATCGGTCACACGGTGCATAGCCTATACTGTACAGTATGACTGACGAAATGTTTTATTTGTCTTTAACTTTATCATTGATAAACGCAAATTCGCTATGAGAGACAGTCATCGGACTGTGAGATAAAAAAGAAAAACGCCAATAATTGTTGAGATATGAACAATTTTATGGTTAAATTGTTTTAATATGCTCCCCTGGCCCTGATCATAACCAGTATACAAGAAACCCTCAACATTCGCGGATCGAAACATTTAGACCTCCTTAAACATTCGCGATTCAAGGCATGCATAAATAAAAATGTTAATAGGTGGCCCCCTTACTAAAAATCTCCTAAAAATCTGACTAAATCCTCACTAAAATCGGCATAGTGGTAAAAATGACTGCGCAATGCAAATATGCAGAAAATTGGATTGCCTCATGTCCACATTTGCAAATTCCCACTAAGGAACATCAGTTCTCAATTCAATTCAACTCAGGATGGAGGCCTTTCTTGCAGCATTCCATGAAACAAAAAGAAATAAGCACATTTCTATGCTCGTTTAATAAATTTACCTTATTTTTATTTCATTTACCTTAAACAAATTTCCATACATTTAAAAAATGTTAGAAATACCTTACCTTAAGGTGTTTCTCAGTAAAAAAATTAACGTTAAATCTCGTTTATAATAAGCATAGATCCATAGTCCAAGACAGTTGGCATTTCAGGCACTCATATTGAGGGTTTACTGTAAATCCCTCATCGTTTGTTTCTGAATTCACTTCTGCCTTGATAGTTGTCTGTTGTGCGACCATTAGGGAAATTGAAGAAGATGAAATGATGGAGAATCACCTCGTTTATGTCACCATATTCACTTAAGTAGTTCCCAGTGGATTTACGATTTTTCATTTCTTTTTTGCATGCGGTCTATAAAATGCAGTCAGAGCGTAGTAAGGGCGCTTCAGACGTACATGACGATCTAGTCATCCAGTTTCCTCGTCTGCCATATCTGAGACTGACGCACCAATGGCGAGCCAAAGAGTCAACGTACTCTGCCGTATTTTATATGAAATTTGTTGGATTTTTACACCAGTTGGGTTTACGAGCATTTCTGAATTGTTTACTGCGAATTCGGCACGAATTGCGATTCGGAAACGGGCCTATAAAACTGGGAGTTGAATACACTTATATTTATCGGGTCACATTCAGATCCGTTCAATTTGAATGCGTGCAATAAACAAACGTTGAGTCAATGAACCTTTACGTCGCTTAAATCCGTTTAATCAGCAGCAGATAATCAAAACCAGTTAATGCGTTCGTAAATGCTCCAATTTGCTCTTTTTTCAGTTTTTTATTTCGTTATGCTACTTGTATGTCATTATACAGCAAAATATACCACAAATGAACAGCTTTCCATTTACATCTGCACGAGATAATAAACAGTTGTCTAAATTATAAATTATTATAATGATAAATTTTAAACTTAACCAACTTTATTATTGTTATTATTATTATCATTATTATTTCTTTGCTTCTTATTTTTCCATAGGGACAACATAGGTAGCAACACACGGAGATTTTGCGCAATAAAAAATACTGCTTGCGCGAGATTGAAACTAACTAAACATATTGGTCTGAAAATGATTTCTGGATAGATAAACGTTCATAATTTTTAGAATTCCATTAAATCTTTCATCTGGTCTGTCAAAAAATCTGCCCGTGGCCCCCAAATACAATGCGTGCTATAAATTTCTAACGAAGAAGCTTCTCACGTCACGTCACGTCATATTTATCGATTTAAACCAATTTCTGTCAGCATACAACCCGTAATATAGCTATCATCTTAATAGTTTTATTCGTCTTTTAATTTTCTTAAACTTGTTTTTTTTTCCAAACTTTAATCGCAAATTGTGTGTGGCAACATGAAGCCAAAAGTATCATTAATCCATTCATGTCATAATTACAACAGGAAAACCCAATAGACTGATACTTGCTTTTCCCACAATTACAGTTCAAAATGCACCACTTCCGATAAAAGCGCACGCGTTTATGACGATCTTAGATGCAATTATCCTGTTTGGTTAGACAGGCGCTCTATTAAAGGCAAATCCGGAAATGTCAATGCCAAGATAACGTTCACATTCACATTCGATTAGAATAATTAGTTCTTTGGGTTAAAAGACATCGAAGAACTAGAAGACCTTAGGTTTCTCCCAACGTTGTCAACAATAATTTGGTCTCAAACTAAGAAAAGTTAATACGGAACACAACCGAATTAGGCCACAGGCCACAGCTGACAAACTGCGAAAGCCACACAAGTTTTCACGAACAATCCTCTTATTCTGGCGTATTACGAACAGTTTCACACATCCAGTATTTCATTTTCGAACTGAACTACGCTCTGTGCAACCGCTTTTAATTTCATGTTTGTCATTGAAGGATTGACCGAGTGACAGCATTGGCATTTTCATCAAAATGAAAATAGGTCCTAATTATTTCTGAAGTAAAGTACGTGTAGCTCGGTTCCATATTTTTTTGACATCGACACCGACTTGGTTTAAAAATAGGCTGCGATACGCAGTTGTCGTCATTGATTTTAGCGTCGCCGGTCGAAGCGCGGGCGGGTCAATACCGGGTTTGCGAAAACAAAAAAAACTAATGTATGGTGGACATTATTAATCTCTTTGTTGATATGTCATCCAGACCATTGAAGTTCCAGCAATGAGACAGCCAATGTGCATGTGTCCGTGCTTAGTAACCGACAAACGTAACAATGACTCGCTGCGTGCTATTTTCCCATTTTTTACTAAACAATAATTTTGAGGAAACAAAACCAAGGTCTATTTGTGGAGGTTGCGGCTTGGACAGTCCGCACGCATGGATGCAGGGAAATAAACCAAAACTTATTGTTACTTTCGCTTACCCATAAATCAAAACCCGCAATACTATAAACCCATATGTCTTCCATATAGATGTTTTATGTTCCCGCGTCTTGAACGTCTCGTTCACCAAGGAGTTGTGTGAATTTTGAACAATTTCCTATTGTTGAATTATAAACATATAAACACGATCATCTGGCGTTTCACTTCGCCAAATTTTAATATTTACTATTTTTCAAATAAACATGAGAAAGGTTAAAAATTATAGGATATACAAATTCATGACAAACGATTCAAGCGTCTCAAGTTAACAACAAATATTATAAAGAGTTGTCCTCTTGTTTTCAGTTGTTTTGTTCCGTTTATAAAGGTGAGCACAGATAAACAATATAAATTTATTTCAAACACGCCCTCATCCTTTCTTGATTATGGATTTTTCCCAGTCTAGTGATTTCTCTATAAATAAGCAGATCAATTTCAAATAGTATCAATAACCGCAATAACGGACGACCGATTCAACAAGGAAGATCAGGTAATTAACAGATATAATATTGATCAACTGAATCAAAAATATGTTCGGAAAATGTTTGTTCTGCGCGCATTTGCTTAACACCACCTTTGGCCTAGGTTTAAATAATGGTGATCCTGACGCATACATTATTGGGAGGATTCAGAAAAAAAGACAGGTAAGCACCACCATGTAGTGCTATCTTACATTCTTTTGACTATGTTCACATTTGCCATAATGAAACAAAAACTGTTTACTACGAAAAATGTTATTGTAGATTAGGGGAAATAAAACAATTCACCGAAAAACGACGAATTGGGAGAGGGAGACACCTGTCATCGTCTGTATTCCGCCTTGCCTAAATACATGGCAGCATCACTGACATTTAGAACGCAATAGATTAACAAGTATGCAATTACATGCAACTCAACATCCAATGTATTTAATGGTAGCCATAGCCAAATTGAATTAATAACGGATCATGTCAGTGGCAAATACAGAATATTTCTCACATGCGGGGTGTGGTTCATGTTATGAAGGACACGTGTGACGATTAAGTACGTGAATATGGATTTCACTCCTGTATTACATGGAGTACACTTAAGGGTATCTTCTGTAAATGTGTATTCCATCGTCGAAAGTAATGAATTGGAAGGACAAAAATTACCCCTGACGATAAATCGTTATAAAAAAAAACATCCTTATAGCCTCCCGTCTTGACTTCATCCCCTACAACATGATATTTTATTCATTTCTGAATAAAAGTGCGTCTCAAAAAACGCTACACCAACTACTGAAAGACAAATCTGATCTCTTTAATATTTCGCACACTTTCCGAACATTCGCTGGAGAAATCTAATCCGTAGATTCAGCCCAGGCAGTAATTTTCCTGATAAGCGTATTACACGCACCACTTCATCCATGATGAGATTTCCAAACATGTCACGGATGAAACCCCCCTTAAAGGAACACCTTCCAGATTGCATCCTCGAAACCTAAAATGGCCCTAAATGGAAATCCCAATTCTACATCTTGTCAAGATTTCCAACCAGATCCACACATGCTCTCCATCAGCTTCCGGCGTTCACAGACTCACCGGTATCGGCGGAGCAGACCAGGCCTGGCCAGCCCGAGATGGTTGCGCGAGGGGGCGGGGCTTCCGCCCGTCGCAATGCCACTTCCTCTGTGCCAGACACCGAAGGATTCTCTACTATTTCGAACACGTCCAGGGGAGCATCATGCGCGCTGCCCACTCCGCCATCCGCGAGTAATCCACAGCGCGCTTCGGGTCGTCGGCTTAATCCCGCGATTTGCGATTGTGTCTACGCGGTGATCGCTCGCCGTTCCCAGCGAGCTCGAGTCTCGGGGCTAATATCGGTTTTCTGGCTTCGGCTCGACGAACGCGCGTCTCGGAACGGCCTATTTTGGCCGGCGGAGGGGGACGCACAGAGCGGTTGCGGGCTGAGCCAGAGGTGGCTGCCCTGGGTGAGACGCGGCCCACAGGTGGCAAAATCGCGGAAGGATTCGCGGCGCGCGGGTTCTGTATTTCAATGACATTTTCACGTAGCAATTTACGTAGCAATTGGGACCAGAGCGAGTGCATAAACTCAAAGAATATCATTTTTTCACTTCTTTCCTACTTTCCTTTTTACCTGCTTAATTAGGCCTAGGTTAATATCCCTCGATTATAACAATAACAGTGAAACATGTAGACGTCTAGGCTAACTGATGTGAAATCAGCATACATAAAATGTATTGTTTCCGGGAAATTATTGGAAAATGTTTGGTGGAAACTTGCTCTGCTGATAACATATGCCGTTAAAGTGAACGTGATTTCGGAGCAAACTTGAGTAAAAAGAACAATGGGATCACCATGGGCTCATACCCAAAACGAGAAACTGGCACAAGACACTTGAAACAATGTACCTGTACTTCTAGAACGGGCGTCAAATGCACATTAAAGGCGCTGACTTTACCCGCAATGCGCCGCTGCCGGCAGTGATTGCTTGGGCGAAAGGGGCGAAATCGATGCAAAACGTTTCAAACGTAAGCTTAGAAAAAGATGAATGAAGGACGGAAGGGTTAACCCTTATGGCTTAGGTAAAATTAAGTTGGCGAGGATTAGATTTGTATTTCGTTCAATAATTGGATCCCGTTTCAAACGTGTTTTTGTTTGAACTGATAAGATTACCGCTGCTTCAATTTTCCCCCTTAGCATAATTGGTATTCCACTAGTTCGGCTCGTATTTTTAATGATGTACCATTTATCGATACAAAAAATTAGGAAAAAAATCCAGATTTTGCTCAAGCTCGCGCTTGCAAGGGGTTAATGGTAGAGTTTTTCACGTTTATTTTTTATAAATACAAATGAGATTATGAAATAATATAAAATACGTAGCGGCCGAGAAATTCTACACGGTAGAAAATAAATTTAGCAGTAATAATAATCAGTTCAACCAAAACTATACGCTTCCAATTGTTTGCACCGCGGGAATTTGTTGCAAGGCCCCTTTAGCTCAGCGTTATCCTGTGCATGAAATCAATACCCACCAAGTTCAAGGTTGGATATGATGAGTACAGATCTGAATAATTTACACTGATGTTGACTGTGACATAACACGTATAAGTTTGAGCATTTGTACGTGGATATACATTTATACATGTACATTCATTTGAAAGATCAGGACTAGTTTCAAAAATAATAAAAATTACAAGTGGAGATAAGGATTTCGACATTCGAAGAGGGCACTGGGATGTATCTCCCAAAGCTATTCGGCCAGTTTAACTGTCTTTGCGACCTCTCAACAGCCTAATGACCTCGTGCAAATAGGACATAAAAGCAGGTGCTCAAAAAAGGTTTTTACAATTCGTGTGCTTAAGAGTGTATGTGAACAACGGATTTTGTTACGCAGAAAGCCCATAAAATGACCCAATTTTCAGCAGCACAATGGCCTTTCATAGCCAGACTTTTTCCAATTAAGGCTAGGTACACACACGAAGGTTTATCGGGCAGTTAAAATTTATGTCAATGTTAGCATTTACATGTACACGAACGAAAGCAACGATGAGAAGCATCCCCCACGAATATTAAGCTAATTGCATTCACATTACGAAGTCCCTTAACCGAAGATAGATGGCGCTTCAATCGTAATAAGCATCGATGGCAGTGAACACTAGGGGCCGTGGTTAAGGGAAGAGGGTGAAGCAATTTCCGATTTTAGGTAAACGGGGTCAAGGAAGGTAAACGTCCAACCAACCTAGTTTGTATCACATTACAGAATAATTAACGACTAATGTTCGCTGCAGAATTTTAGACAATTTACTAAGCAATTAAACCGCGGGTTTATGGATGTACAAATTGGGTTAACGGTAATAAATGAGCAGGTTTGTCTGGCCCAATAAAGCAGCTGCTGTTAAATGTTGCCATGGTAATTGTCAAGTCCCTTACCACATGACGTCTCTTTGCTGACAATGCGGTACTGAATACGATATATTCAATAAAGATAAATAGAATAGAAATAAGAGAACAAAGTTGAATTGAATAAATGATTAAACTGCATGTTCATTGTGGCTTATATGCACTCTTCATCTTTCTTTGATGCACTGTAGAGGGCACCAGGTGTTAGAATTGCTAAAAAGCCCATCAATTTTACATGTACTAGGCTGTTCCTTAATAATGCTCGATCATTACCTAAGGTCAAATTCAGCAATCGCAGTTGGGATGAGCATTTATTTTCTCATAAATAGGTTTATAACCTCAGACTTCATCAAAATTCCATGGGCGCTTATTTCACCTCTGAAGCTTTAGATTAGATTACATTAGATTGAGGTATCAAATTATTTCAGACGGATGTTTCCACCAGGTGGTGCTGTAGGGTCCGGGTAAGTGAACTCCCTGCCTTCATTGTCAGTACTACTCCCGCAGATGATCAATGTAAACTATGTAATCGATATCCATTGCGAACACAAGAGGGCCCTAGCACCTAGACTACCAAAAATATAACACAAAAAGCAATGATGTAAATGTCTGTTACATCTGCGTTTCATCAAACGACACTCGAATGTCGTTAGATGAATAAAGCGACTCCGAGAATCTCATTTCAGCGCCTCTTTAAAACATTGATTTTCAATATTTCCCAACTATTTACTTTTCTCAATCTTCCAGCCATAATTTTGCGGCCGTGTAACGGGAATAACCCAAAAGCGTCGCCTATTACGCACTTTTTTTGTACTTAAAGTGGAACTCTCTTAGCCTTTCTTTAGCAGATTCTTTTGTGCTTTTCAAATACCAAATCACTATTTCCGCTTTCGGTCTAATGGAAGTCTATTCGAAAAATAACAAAGCGAGATTTGACTCTTCTTACATGGCAACAACAACTGGATCGTGAACAGAAAATACGAAATGACAAACCATCTGGAACAACTCGCCGGACTTAAGGACGCAACAAGTGAACAACATTGTTATGAGTTTTAAATAGGAAATAAACAATGTTTGAAATCACCACTCAATATGATAGTTCACGCAAGGCCTACAGATGGCGCCATCCTTTTCTATGCGGGAAAACGGTACCAGTGCACAATTTTGCGAAATAACCGCTCTGGACTGGTAATAAGTGCTTCAAGATGTGAAAAGATATCATGATAGAACAAGATGAATACATTTTAAAATTTTACCATTTATTGTTTGCCTTCCTTACCACCATGCCCTCAATTTCCAACTACAGTATACTACTGCATTAATAATTTTATAATAGCTGGAAAATTTGGGCTGAATTTAAATTTATTTCGCCACATGTCAAAGGGTTGGTGTCAGAAAACTGATATTTTTGCCAATTTTCAAATCCTATTAATATATACATATATATATGGATAATTTGAATAACACACATATATATATATATATATATGTGTGTTATTCAACACACTGTAAACATCTTCCATGATGAACGAATATTTTCGATGTCGATGAATGCAACATAGTTTTAATTGTTCAGCTTTTTTAAACCATGGTAACTATAGGAATTGGTTATGTTAAATCAATTCTGTTATGGGCTGAAAAGTGTTATAATGGTATAATGGTAAAGTTACCCCAAATTTAATTCAAGGGCTTTAATATCATGTAAACATCCTGCAAATCTTGGATCATTGCAGGCATCCTGAGAAAAAAATTGGAATTGGGCTTACCTTGCTTTCATCTTCATTGGGCCGGTTTATTTTGAAGAGAATATCGTGTTCGATTGAGGTAGCAACTCCGATTTTGAGCAACATTACACCGTGGTCCCTTCGCAATTCTAAGCTTGGTCCGAAGCACTCACCGACTGCAGATCCCAAGTCCGGGCCATTTTGACCCTGGGAAGCCCGGGCGAATAGTTGGACTCCCAATCCTCCAGCTCGCAATCGACCCAGCGCACCACACCGGAAGTTCCAGGGGTGCTGGCCTCCTCCTCGCCTCGAGACACCACTGGCAGAACGTTCTCGTAGAACAGGCATGGGCTATTTCCTGCGGGATAATAATTGGCCACCACAACGTACTTGCCATCCCGAGATCGGGCCTTCCCAAAACCAATGTCCTCCGTCGCGATCCATACCATTTGCGTAAAGGCACCTGTAACGTGAAAACAAAGAGAGTTGAACTAATGCACCATGGCCTCCTCATTTCAATTGTGTAAGTGATACATGCCTACCATCGCGTTTAATATATTTTGAAAATATGTAGTTTATTTATGAAAGAGTAAATAAACATGGAAAAAAGCCGTTATAGAACTACCTATGCTCTTTTTCGGAGGTGTCAACCCCCGTTTTTGGATGTCGTATAACGTCTTTTTCCATGTTAATTTTTTTTTTAAATAAATAGCACATTTTCAAAATGCGTTGTATTTGAAATGCGATATACCATAATAAACGATCAATCCTACATGGTAAAAATAGATAAAGCCTTGATATTAAGCATTTCAAACACTTTGAATTAAAGTTCTT
>JAQIXS010001971.1:0-25489 GCA_034700785.1 Rossiulus vilnensis | reverse complement strand
AATACACTGTTTTAAAAAACTGTAAGGACATGTAACCTAAATCCCATTGGATTGTTCGAAAAATCAATGACTGACGATTAAATTTGTCAATAAATTTGCCACAAATACAGATCAGAATATTTCACGTGACACATACATTAAATTTCTGTTTAATTAGACAAATTTCGTTAGGTTTAAATAAGGATCAGCACGAGTTCAGAAAATCCAGGCGAATCTGGATAAGAAACAATAATTTTTTCCCCACTATTTTAAAAATAATAATACACTGTATTAAAAAACTGTACGGAGATGTAACCTAAATCCCATTGGATTGTTCGAAAAATCAATGACTGACGATGAAATTTGTCAAATTTGTTAAATTTGTCAATAAATTTGCCTATGTTTCTTTCCACTTAGAAATCATACAATTAAAATAACATAAAACCGAGAATGGAGCAATTCAAGGTGCATCAAACAAATAACTAAATTAGCTAGCCCAGGTTTGGCGAAAAGTAAATAAATGATCAGTACATGTAACACGTTTTACCATGATACCATCCAGACTTGCGCATGAAAATTCTGGATTAATATAATCTCCGTGAGCTTTTAAACCTGCAGATAAACAAACACATGTATAAGAAGAAGAAAACCAAAAAAAAATCAATTTAAAGCATTTTATTACACATGCCTTGATCTGTAAATCGGGGCACAAATAATGAGGCAATATGCCTGTTATGTACAATTTCTAATAATGGAAGAGGCATAATTTAGGGTACATGAAACTGGCAAAACGGGATGAAAATGCTGCCAACGAATACCATCTTCGACAAAACTACTTCTATTACTTTGTCGTCATCTAAAGCTCACTAATTTACAAATGCATCTGCGCAGGTGGTATTGATTAACCAGTAAAATAGATTTCTAATGCCAAATAAATACAAGTTAGAGAATGACTGCCGGTTAGAGTTCGGGGTTTATTATCATACAATCAACGTGGTTGATACTGTACCTGAAATAAGACACTAATTACATTTGTGTTGGGCAATCAAAATTATTACTGGTATTATTTGGCCGATGCGCGTGGTGACGGCTATAGGATTGTTGTACATTATAGGGTAGGAATTTGTTCGTGCTGCTTCTAAAAAGCTTCGTGGCGAGAAAAATAGTTCTTAATTAATATACAAAATGAGAGTATATAAGGGTTATGATTGGAGGGCGGCGACTTCAGCAGCCTTAATTAAGAATATATCATTAAAAAAGTTCGGGAACCCAAAACGCGACGAATCATTTAACGCACTGATGACAAATAATAAAAAAGTAAGAATTAATGTTGGTAACAAAACGGCGACAAGACATCAAATATGTATATACCTATGTACATGGGCAATAAAATCGACTGGGGGAAAAATCTTTCCGATTGAATTCTTCCAAGTTTAAAAATGTCGTCCACGTTTCAAAATGGAAAATGCCCAATGGTTACCACTGCATAACTGAATGTGTTCAGGAAAGGGTAAGTGTTGTAGAGAACCTGGAATAGGATCGTTCTAGCAGTGAAAAAAGGCGGATGCATTTTTGTTTCAAAAAATCTTAATTTACATGTACCTCCCTCTTAAAGAAAATGTTACATCCGCCTATCCAATGAAATATGGCCTCTGAAATACTGATCACTTGATCACGCAGCTTCGTTCCATTCGCTCTGCAATTGACACCCTGATTACACATTATGATGTGCCATACTGACACCACCCTGCCTTTTCCACGAAAAATCAAAACAATGCAGCATAAATAACTCTTCCAGGGAAGTAGAAGATGATTCTAACATCAACGATTGCCAAAATTGGGTTTCCGTGAACGTTTGATTCTTCCAAAAATACTACATACAGTAAAATAACATACTGTATGCAACACATTAATGGTTTAGATATTCTGTTGCAACAACATGAAATTCTCAAATCGGAAGGAATTTTGAAATCGGATAAAAATATATAATAACATTTCATTTTAAAAATCGAACTTTTTAATCTAATTTTTTTGAAATTATTGTAATCAAATTTTGCAAAATCCACTCCAGCTTATTATTATACATTCTTCTTGTCGACAGACAAACGATCGGCCCTTGTGATGCAAGAACATCTCCGCAACCAAGTAAACGAATACAGAATAAGTCATTTCAATGTTCATCTTTACACCAATTTCTTAACAGATTCCCTTCAACAAAACGGCAAACAACTGAGCTCACTCTCGTGCATCTCAACAAAACAACATTCTTAAAATGGAGACTATAGATCCACATGCTAACTGCAGCACATTAAGTTCAATTCTAAATATTAACATAGTATTTCTTCAACAAAGATGAGGTCCTTGAAAGTTACATCAGGGAATTTATCAAATCCCAGCAGTAGTTTTGGTATAATAAGAGCTCATTAATACCACCCCTTAGAATATTTAAACAAAATGTTAATGAGTGGTGGCAAAATAACAAAATTACCTGTAATTATGATATTAAATGATTAAAACCAGAGAAAAACGAATTCCAAAGATATGTTCGACTTTCTGTGCATTTTAAGATCAGTAGGGACCCGCCTTCTGGTGATTTGCAATTTTATTTATGATTGTTTGATTCAGTGCGTGTTCTGCTTTTTCAGCGTTTAGACATGTGTAACCGTCGAATCAAAGTCACCATTTTTAATGCATTTGCTATCAACATTTTATGGCGATTTTTACGGAATTAGTACTACAAAGGACCCTGGTAATACGTTGGGTTACGAAGTATTAGCAGAGTCTTTTATGGTACTAATTTCTTAGAGCTCAAATTTCTTATAAAAAAATCTAGCATTCATTTTAGTATTGATTTAAAAAGAATTGCAACTACGTGCAAGTCTTATATTCGAAGAGAAATTTATGTTTTTATTGTTCAATTTGGGGTAATTTGCTAAGGCACTGCCAGGAAAATTCAATGTGTTTAATATTTTCTGATACATTGCATATAACCTACTTTTACATGCATTTCATTTTTTTGAAACTTTGATGCATTACTTAAATTTGTGAAGGGGTATTTATGACGCCTGAGGCACCAATACGGCATATAAGATTGGTGTAAGATTTGGGTGGAATATCATCGCTTTTGAAGTGATGGTGTCAAAAGGTGGTGCCTTCTGGATTATACCCCATGCATACGCCCTTCCACCAACGTTCATAATTTTGAAGATCTTTAAACTTCCGTTCAAGCACAGCCTAGTTCACGCCAGACCAATGCAATGCAAGCATGGCGATGCACCTGAAAATAAGCTATAGACAAAAACAAATTGCAAACCACTTGCAAAAAGTAACTGAAACTTGGGACAAACAAACTGTCTCAAGATCACATTCTGCTTCTTGCATTTAATTATTTCGCTAGGTGTGCTTCTCAGCAGTGGCGCAGCAAGAGGAGAAGGGAAACAATTTCAATCGAGGCAGACCCAGGGGTGGACATGTAGCCTTTTAGAAATTATTTCATTTACCAGAGAGAAGAGCGATATAAAAGCGCTTCATTACACCACGATTTCTAAACAAGGTTACAAAAACCTATGGCTTTTGAAAATTTACTAAGAAAATTCAGTTAAAATACATTATGGCAAGCTATGCTATAAACTAAAGGATCAATTCACAGGTACAATTCCTTCCTTCCGTTAATTGGTAATGTTTCCAAGCAAATTTTGCATTGAAATATTTGCCAAAATCCTGGATTTGTAATTTCAATTTTTGAAAATATTTGACTTTGGCGTTCCATTTACTGAAATTATTCAGCATTTTTTTAAAAAGAATTGTGATATTGGTTTTCAATTGGTTTTGCATATGGCAATCCATATTTGCGATTAAATTTTTTCCGATATTTTCGCTTACAGCGATCATTTTATTAATTGTAATTCTACACAAATCTTTTTATAAAAAAGACGACTGATAACAAAAATTTAGGAGGCAAACGAAACATAGCTCCCCTCCCCCTTAATAACATTCTGGGTCTGCCCTTGGTGATTTCATGTTTTTGTTACCCCAGACACCAAAAGACCTTGTTATGCCACTGCTACTCAGGAGTTAGCCAGCAATGTTTCTTTAACTAATAATAAATAACTGTAAAGCATGAAAGACTTTGGTCTGAAATTCAACTGTAATGGATAACCAACATGTTAAAAAAATTAGCAAAAATTAAAAAAAAAGTAAAATGGGATGGGCGAAATCCCAGTTTTAAAATTTAAAACTGCGTTTCATGCACAATGTACCTCTACTTTCCAGTTACAAAGGAATTATCAAACACACTTTCAAAAGAATTACAATTGAGATCGCCTACCACATTACACTGTACACAAGGGTAGGTGTGTGCAGGCAAGAAAGCATACAAAACGTAATACTTGCAAGCTATAGGCTAGGTTCTAGTACTGCAACAAGAAGTGCTTCTGCCTACAACAGGCTGCTAACAAGCAATGCTTTGATCTCCTCCACTGCCCTCACGGCCCACTTTCTCCTGGCTTGGATTTACATCTTGAGCAGATGGTGGCGGAGTCAATGGTTGATGGTGACTGCTGACCCCGACTATCATAGACTGCTGACCACTAGAGGATGAGGATGAACTCACCGCGGAGACACTGCCTGCGAATAAATCAGCGTATATAGGTATCGTACCTGCGGTATCCTATAAATTTGATGAATTTAACTTCAACATTTAAAAAAAAACATTACCTTGATATTTGCTTACCACATAAGTCACTTAGTATTCAGTATTTCATATTATTTATTAATAATTAACAAATATAGTAATCATCTCAGCACTAAAAGTCAAACAGTCTACCTGAATGGATATTGGTGGTGATTGTGGAAGGAGATGGAAGGCTGCCTGATGATGCAGCCAAAGTAGTTGTACTTGATGAGCTCGAAGAACTAACTGTGCCTGCACTGCTGCTGGCCATTATCTTTTGGCGAACTTCACGGATCTTCAACTGCAGGCACGTTTTTGTTGGGAAAACGTTACAGTGTCGCGTTTGGAATGCAGTAGTTGCTTGAGCTAAAGTTAATGATTCAAGTATTTACTAATGGCATAAATTATACATTCATACATACATACAAGTATACCACTATACATACCTACGTACACACCTACATATACGGACACTGGGCAAGAGTGAAACCTCCATAATTGGGATGAATACTGTAGCTCAATCAGAGCAGTTTTCAACAACAACAAAACTATAATTGGGATGTTTTCCCCTCTTTTTGAATATGTGGAAAGGAAAAGCTATTTTGCTTTGAATAAGTGGGATTTAACTTCAATGCATATTCGTACGGCATCAAGCAAGAAATTAAGTCGCTTAAATGTGCACTATTATGTCTTAAAACACTCGGATTTTATCCGATTTTACAAATGAACTGCAGGCATAATGTTACTTTATCATTGGAAAACAGATGTGAACACTGTATGATTGGATCGGACGACATCACAATCACTGTGTTCAATACATATGATTACTGTCACATGTACGCATGCAACAAATACGCATCCAAAGGACATCGAGCGATATAAGGCATCAATTTGAAGGATGTGCATGCGTACATTGTCAATGGAATTCACCTTTATTAAGTCAGTCGTTTAAAATATGACAATTGACAGATTTTAAGTATTCTTGTTTCATGTTTATTTTTAAGTATTGCCTTAAATTCAACTGAGTAAAATGAAAACAGCACATCTTGCATGCTCCATTCGAATCCCCAACCTCTCCAAATAAAAGACCGGCGTTCCCATAAATCTTTTTCAGTAAGTGAGGCCTGTTTAATTGGAAACTCCGAAGTGGGAAAGCACCATAATTGAGAATTTTGGGAGGGTCCTATGAGATTCTTCTTATCCAGGTTCGACTGTACATGCATACATACATATATACGTGTAAAAATGTAAATGAACCACCACTACCAGAAGGGAAAAATCCTTGTTCATGAAATAACTGCATTACTAATTGCCTTCTTTGGTCAAGTGTTCGACGAAGAGATGAGTACCCTTTGTCACTACCATCCCGAGGTGTCTTGGGCGTCCGAGGGGAACGGGGAGAATTTATCTCTCCATCTGAACCATCTGTAATTATCCCTAAATGTAAATATACCACTACCAAAAATGACTTCGCCAAATAAATTTCCAATAAAAAACATGATTGATTCACAAATCCATACATTTCAATTAAATGTCTTTTTCTGTTTGACAAATAACAAAAAGAAATATCCGTTAAAATATTTCTTTGGGAAATTAAGGATAATTTAAATCTTAAGTTATGTATTTGCGCAGTGATAGTAATGGCATCATCACTGTCCGATGAATTTCAAGAAAAATCACATACCAGTTCTTATTTCTAACGTTTTCTTACAACATATGTCGATAATGATATATTGATTATAAGCTAACAATCTACTTACCAATTTTCAATGGCCCCGAGTCAGAGAGCACATCTAGATTAAAATCTTCTCCAAAAAATTTATTGCCTTCGAGCTTTGCACTCTTAGGGGTCTTCGGCGTTCCTGCCTCCGAACTACTGGAATAATGAAGTTGCTTGGCAGAGGGGGGATCCCCGTCGCTTTCATCTAGCACACCTAAAATCAGTGGTAATTGATGGTGTAATCGAAATATGAGAAAACGTTGCAGAAAAATGCTGAGCCAATAACATACTTGAAACTCTACGTTTTTTTCTGTAGCTCTGAACGAATGTGCGCGGACTGTTGTGCAGGGACAACGCGCTTGGAGACTGGCACTCCTCTGGATTGAACTCTGGCAGTTCATTAAACCGCTTGGAAAATTCCATTCCTTCCAAGGTTCTAGTAAAACCCAATCTGATTAATGCTTGGTTGATAATTGCCCCACTAGATACTCCACAATTACGCAATTGCATCAAGAAGGAGTTGTATTCACACCTATCCTTAGTATCCTCCAATGTTTTCTTTAGAATAGTCTTTCTTGGACTAGGTAGCACATCTTTGGTTAAGGGAGCTGGCATTTTTGTCGATGGTGATGCTGAACGTGGAGGTGCTGGGGTTGTGATGTGCACAGAATTTCCTCTTTGGGAAGTGCTGTCGTCGTCATCGTCTTCTTCATTGGATAATTCGGATGTTTTTGCCGCCTGAGAATCTAATGAAAAATTCACCAATTATTCAATTTCGTTATTACCAAGCCTTCACGAAATAGCACTGTAACTTACTGAAAACTGCTCATTCCTATCAGTTTCTAATATCAACGTTTCAATATGTATTCTTTTTATTATTCAGAAATACCTATTTACAACTGAGACAAACCGGGCTAACAAGTTAAGTGTTTGTCTTAATGGCAGGGAAATGTGCATTGCATTACTACTTCTCGGTCATGTTTGGTTGGTTCTGTTCCATGTTATCGTACCGCTGTGTAAATGCTGTGAAAACTTTCATCTAAACATTACGAATATAACCGAAAAATAGCCTGCATTTGCAACACAGAAGATTTTTTTTCGATTTCAGCTATTGGAGTTCCACACAAATACCCTTTTTACAAAACATTTACATTTTCCTTCACAATACTTTCATTATTTTCAAGAAGCCTTCGTTCTTGCTCAGATTTTTGTTTGACAAAACAACAAATAGTTAGCAAAACCTCACTAACCAGATGAGATCCGTTTTGCTCGCCCAAGCTGAGCCGGTGTTGGAGCCAGTATGAAAACCCGTTGTGTTGGCGGTGGTGGAATTTGTTCAGCAGTGTGGTTAACAGAAGGAGTGCCAACTGACTGCTCCTGACCAGCATCCTAAAAATTCAAGTTAAAATACTTGCTGAAACAAACAAATAAAACCGTACAAGCTTTAGATTACATGTGATAATTACCTGCTTTGCCATCACATGTTCATTTCTGTTGTGAGTCCGTACTGTGTCTTCGAACGAAATACTTTTGATACTGGGTAGGTTAATACTTTGCTCAGGTTTTGGGGACATTATTTTACTTGCATTTGAAGTGGCCACATAGAAGCAGTCTAGAAAACAGAAAAAAGAAACCATCAAACCACTCGAAACTTTAGGGATTCTGAATATTTAAACAGAAATGTGCAATGGAAACTAAGGCAAGTTATCATTGATTCTGCATCATTCCACCTGCCATTCAATACCGTTCCAAAAGGCTATGGCTCTTTTGCTATTGAAAGAACGTACATGTATATGTATATGCCTTTCATCCAAAGTGTGCATCGTTTATTCGCTATTATAGATAATTTTTTCTCTGATCATTCGTGGACGCACAGGGATTGATAAATACAAGTATTAGCTAATCATAATGATAAAGTCTGCATAAATGCATTTAGGATTACACCATTTAGTATCAATGTGATAACACAGACTCTAAGCATACACCTGCAGATGGAATACTTTTAGTTTACTAATAAAGTGGTTGATAAATTGTTTTGAATGGATGTTACCATCCGATGGCCGCATATTCAGGCTTTGCAGCAGAACAGAAGAGGTCGTGGGATGTTCCTCAGCATCTTTATTCTGCTCATTCAACGAAGCATTCCTCTTTTGATCCCTCTCCTCGTGATTCGCTGAAGGAACGTTGACCACAGCAGCCTTCACCTTCTGGGGTCTGCCTTGCGGTGTGGCCAGGCTTACAAAGCCATCTGTCCCCATGATAACTGGACTAACCGCCTGGGGGCTAGCTAATGATGCAATCATTCCAGGCTTAAGGTTTAGGACTCCTATAGAAAAAACATGGCTGAGTAAACCGCTTAAGTGAAATTCAAGCCTCAAACTGTTGTATAAAAATCTCTTACCAGTGTAAAATTGAGGCGTGCTCACAGATGGGCTTTTAGGAACGTTCACTGCTTGCTGGTGAGTGCCATGTAAAATGGAGTTTGACGTCACTATCTTTACTGGATTATTAGTGACTATTGATGGCGATGAAGAAGTTCCTCCGATCAAAGAAGCAACACTGCCGTTATGCCCAACATCTATAGCAAGATACAAAAATGTTTGTGTTGCTAAAGGAGTAAATCTGCTATGAGGAAAATGGAAAGCATTGGACGAACCTCGAAGCTCTGGATTCCGGATCTGAGGTCCTTTTAGTCTTGATGAAATCACCAACCCAGGTGGGGTTTGAGCTGCAGCTGGTGACTGAGGAGATGAAAGGTACGTCAACCTATTTAAAAATAAATGTATCAACTGCTGTTCTTATAGTTTGATATTTCTACACCATTGCAACAACACTTTGCAAGGTTGCAAATGCACGTTGACGGAGGATACAGTCAAAAGATCAGGAATAGATAAAATATTCTCAAACTTTCCCTGCAGATGACTTATTTGTAGCATCAAGGCAGATTTTAAGTTATATCGTTATTTCTTTCGATCATTATTGATAGAACATTATCAATGAAGGAAGTAGTTGCTTGATTAGATTCAAAGTGTAATCATTAAACACAGGCCGTGATAACATCAAAGGAAGTTAGAATATGCAATCATTTACATGGGAGTTATTTATAACAAGTTATTATGTAGATTTATTCATGTACAGTTATCAGGATTGTAAAAATTTAAGGACGACGTTGTATAACTTGTTTTTATCTTGCCATTTTCTGATTTTCACCTGCTTTAAAGGTCAAAAATCCTTTAAATGAACTGTTAAATTAAATTTCAAAAAGAATTTCCGACTTTCACTAATATCTTGAAACATGTCAATTTTTAATGCACTTACAGTAAAGCAATACCCAAGTAATATTGGTTTTATTACCTTATATCGCAACAATAATACCAGTGGCGTAGCGTGGGTTACCGGGGCAAGGCAAGTCCATATATTGCGCCCAGCCCTAACCCATTGACAGTGAGTACACGTACACGTACTCCGTGAATCCTTCACCAGTCCATTATTGAACCCGTTACCGAGATTTTTAAACCCCTTTTCGCAGTCTTAAAATTAGCTATTTTTAAATTTTAGATTTAAACAAAATGGTTGTATTTTATTGAGAGAAAAGTATACGATTCATCGTTAATTTGAGGCTTATGTGGTCTTGCCAGGTCAGCTATTGATGCGTAGGTAGAAATTTTGATGGACCAGATCGCCAATGCCTGTTGGAGGGCTATACCACTGAACAATTAATACAAAATATGTATACGTATGGTGCTAGTATGGTACAAGCAAAAAGAACTTAATAGGTCAGTGGGAATCGATGTCATGACCTCCAGATACAAGACCAAAGTGCATGTACTTCCGCTGCTCAATTACCGTTTCTGAGTATTTTTGCCATGCTACTGTTTTTATGACGCTGAAAGCTTAACTCCATTAAACTGCAACTAAATAAATTATCGAATGTAGCTAATTTTAAACCAAGGGATAAATTTGCATCTAATAGATCAACGCTATCATTTCCCATTGTTGACGTCTTCTGCCAACCATAACAATGAAACAACAACTGGATTTCAAGAAACACTACATCAGTTCGTTTTAATGTTTTCCATCCATTGATAACGCAAATATTGATGTAATTATACTAATCTTAATTTATATACACTGTACTGGCAGTCGTTACCAGTGAATCAAAATATGAGCAGATAAATATGAGTAGATGACTGTATGCGTTTCGAAACCAAAAGTGGTAGTTGGGAAAACTTAAGTTGCAATGCTAAAGAATCATGCATTAACGCAACTTTTTATAACAACTCATATCTTTATTTCAAAACATACCCTTGTGCCAAAGTTATACTGGCACAGTGTAGTTCTGAAACATAAGCAGTAATTAATTCAAATCATTTTCACTGACTTGCAATAATGTGTTTGGGCGACTCCGCCCACCGCCGTCCGCCGGGGACTACTAATTTACGAAAACAAAATTCCCCGAATTTTGCAGGGTCATTTTCTTATTTTTTCAGGGTCAGAAAAATAGTTAAATAGATAGTTATTAGGAATGATAGAATTGTTATAGACAGATCAATTGTTATGCTGAGTTTCAGAACTACATGCATATTTTTTTTTAAAAAGTCGATATTGAAAAATTCCAGGTTCCAATTCAAAATTCAAAAAGTTTTCCAGGTATTCCAGGGCGAGTAAAAAATTCCCTGCGTTTTCCAGGTTAGTAGTAGACACCACGCAGCACAGGAAGAATCCCTGGTTTTCCCTCATCTATCTTCCAAATACATGTAGTTCACTATTACAATTAAGAACGAATAGTACTAAGCGTTCACGTCATAAGAGGTAAGTGAAGCTCCACGTGTGTGTGTGAATTATTAAAAATATTTACACTGTAATGAAGATGCAAATTTCGCTAGTCCTCAACACTTCATTATCAGCTTTACAATACCTCAGTATCTTAACTCACCTAGGCGAGGAGGGTACCAGAAGTCGCGGTGAAGACTGCGGTGCGCATGGCGATGGAGAAATGGCTACAGCTTGAATGGCCTGAGTATGGGTCAGGCCAAGAGGGTGGCCCAGCGTCACGGCCTGGGGCGTACCGTGCACAACGGACAAGCCGAGGGGCTTGCCGACAATCACGCTGCTAGTAGGAGTATTATAGCCTTCTTTGGTATGCGCGAGAGGCCCAGTAGCGCCAATGGACGTGGGCACCACCATTTTGGCGGTCACAGCCCCAAACTGAATCTTTCCGGGGCCATGGGAGGGGGAATGGACCGGCTGGCAGTTGGACGTTAGGGCCTGCAGGCTGCCAGCGGGCATCTGTCCTGCCGGAATGGCGATTTGGATTCCGCTGGGCACAGCGCCCCCTGGGAGCGCCATAGAGAGCACACTGGTGGGGCCCTTCACCACCGGTGAGGCCTGGAGGGTAAACGATGACGGCAGGATATACTGAAGCTGCGTGGGTGGGGTCCTTTCCTGCTGTATCTGGGTGGCAGACGCAGAGTTCTCGGCTCCACTAACCTTCCACACGAAGTTGGTCAGCAGGGCTGTGGTGGTCGGACTATCAGTCGCCTTGGACACCGAAGGCGACACCACGTTCTTCATAGTGGTGGTCAGGAATGCAGCTGAGGTAGAAGTCACGGTGCTTGCCATGGGTGCCATAGACACAAAATTGGACATTTTGGCGATGGTCGGGTTCACGATGGTCATACTGTACTGGGTTCCACCCACGCCTGCACCGGTGCTGGGCACCAGGATGGTCCGGGCAGGGCTCTTGACCGGCGACTGGACAATGGACGGCGAATGTACGTTTAGGTGTAGTGGGTGGGACGAGGTGGGTGTGGTGGTTGGCGTGGTCGTGAACGACACAATTGGACTGCCATGCGCACTCGTGATGGTGGCCAATCCAGATGCAGACACGTTAACCAGCGGGATGGTGATCGGTGCTGGTAGATTAGCTGAAGCCATTAGCCTGCTCACTGACTTCGCGCTTTTGCTGTTGAAGTGGTTGCTAGGTTCGGTGCTGCGTGTCTCCATGATAACATTGGACTTGCTGACTGATGGGGCCATGGTAACCACTTTGGACACTTTCTGCTGGGGGGCTGAAGCCGTGGACAATGCAAGGCTTGTGATGACGTGCACCGGGCCAGAAGATGCGTTTGGATAATCGGACTTGGCCACCGGTTTCATATAAATATGAGAAAACTGAGCACCTTCTGGCGTGGTTATGGGGCTGCTACTGCGTCGGCTGTTGGGTGCCATTCTGAAGATGTCACTGCTAGAGCGATACATTGCGGGATTGTTTGTCCGAGTGTCTGGTGGTGTGATGCTGCTGGGGGGCTCGCTTTTGTTACGCAGGCTCTGAGAAACGTCCTGAAAGACAGATCCGGTGGGATGAAATCCGCACCCGGATCTGCGCGGACGAGATATGTGCAAGCTGTCGGATGCGGCACCTACCCCGACTGTTAAGCCAGGTATGAGGAACTGGTTGTTTCCTGGACGAGGAGCCACACTGGGATGAGCCTTGATTGGCTTTGGCCTGTATGTGATGTCGGAACCCAAGCTGGGTTTCATGACGGGGGAGAACCTCTGCTGGGGAAACACCTTGTTCTCGAGTGGTTCTTCGTCAGAATGCCCTTCGCTGTCGCTGTCCGACACTTGTTCCTTGCACTTTAAATCAATGATCGCATCGGCAGGTAAACCCGAACTGTTGCCTGCGAATGCAAAGAAAGAGCATGGTCAAAATCTTGAACATTTAAAAATGGTGCAATGCTAATGAAATGTGGAAAATATCTATACAACTTTTGAAATGGGTGCTTGGGGTTGTAGATTTTTATAACTTTGTAACAAAGACATTATGGGTGCTATTATATAAGGATTTGATATGATGACAATTGATAACTGACAATAGGAATTTAGAAGAGACAGTGGCATTTCATTTCACTACAAGATGCCCTTTAAAAAGGAGCAATGTTGTGAGAAAAACTCAAAATAGCTGCTTCCAGAAGGATTTCTGCAAAAAGTAAAGATTAAAAATTAATTGCTTTATGTGTCGATTTTAACTTACTTGCATCTAGACTATCAAATATTGAAATATAACTTGATATGAGGCTTCTGAAAGTTGCATAATCATACAAGAGCATGAGTAGCTAAGGATTATGCCTTATTATTTTTTGATTTTTCCAGAAGAGCAATGCAATACACATTACTTTTATTTATCTCTTATTCTTGGAACATTTCAAACGATATCGTCTGGTTACATGCAAAACGTTTCCTGCTATTTGGTCAGCTGGAATTGCGCATCGTTCCAAGCTGACTAAAACAAGTTAACAAAACACCCCAAAACTATCGCACCATTGTCCATGTCGTCCTCACAAATAACCATTCGCTCGTCGTCGCTTTCTTCAGAAACCGCCCTGCACCTCTCATTGTACTGCTGATGGTGCAGGGAATGGAAATTCGATGCTTGACTAAGTTTTGGTGGAGCTATACTTTCTGTTGGATCACACAAGGAGGATTCCTTCGCCCTCTCCACAAAAGAGTGACCAGCAGAGGTTGTGGACATATCAACAGGCTGATTGCACGTTTCACGTTTCTCATTCTCGGCATGGAACGGTTGAGGGGCAGGTACAGCTTCAGGAAGTATGGACAAAGACTGAGTACGGCGTTTCTAGAAAGAAACAAAAACATGTAAGCCTAGCTTATCACAATCTGGTTTGAGAATCCAGATGGCATCACACTAAAACGCACCTCCAGTGGAATGACAGATCTGGCGACTACAGACTCCACACTTACTACTGAAGATTGCGAAACTTCTACTGACGGTTTTTCCATGTGTTCTTTAACTAAAGGACTGTTTGGCATTGTTGCTGCTTCGCTAACTCCTGGTGGCTTATTACTTGCGTCACTGGGAGGGACGGAGGCCTCTTCTGAAGAGCTGAGCCGCAGTTTTCCTGGTGCCAAACTGACTTCTTTCGGAGCTGAGCTCGAACTCGATTTCTTTCGATCTCTGCTGCACCACTTCCAATCGGGATGAGCCTTAAAGTGAGCTTCCTTAACCTTTATTATTCATAATAATAATAGTTATTAACTTATTCGTTTTGCCTACCACTGTTCATTAAAATCGAAGTTCACCTGATAGGCCAAATCATGGTATTCCTTCTTCTGCCGAGGGTCCAAAGCATACCACCACTCGCCCAATATTTTGCTGACCGTTCGATTATCCTGGTTTGGGTGTCTCTGGTGCACCAGAGCTCTGTGACGCTTGCTGAAGATCATGAAAGCATTCATAGGTCTACGAATGTGATCCTTATCTTTTGACTATAGGAATGAAAGGTTGAGGTGTTAATACGGATACAAGCCAACGAAACCACAATCTTAATAAATGCGTGAATCACCTTTCGTGGACTTTTCGGATCTTCCTTGACTGGTAAAGCGCTCAGCGATTGAGTCCTTCTCTTGGCCGCAACAGTGGCCAGGGCAGGTTTTGGGGAGGCTTCCGCTGTTGACACGAACACATCATCGTCGTCATCATCCCGATCTGAAGCCAGAGAACAGTTCAAGAATCATTGTCAAGACATTCATTTCACCCCCTGACAAAAACTGCTCATCATTTTTTATCAAAGCGGATGATGGATAAGACCAGATGTGATCAGGAAATGAATACAAAACAAACCTTGAGCGGAGGGAGGAGGTAACTCATCTGGTGAAGAGTTCAGAAGCGTCTTAGGATTTGTGGTGATGGTGGGGGGAGCACTGCTCGGTGGTGATGGATTGTTTGTGAGGAAAGGAACCATCGAGTGCCATGGAAAAACTGGAATGGGGCCTGCTGAGTCGTTCCACACTGCAAGTAAGACAAGAAAGGATGAGGATCTGAAGGCATTGCAGCTCCAAAAAGCACCGCAGAAAACACTGAATCAAAAACTAAAAATAATCACACAATATAATGTCATGGTTATTTCTATGCTTGTTAGAAACATTTGAATATGTGGGTATAGTTCAAAAAATTAAAGGCTGAACATTCCTTCATATTGCCACAATATCATCATTCCCTCCAATTTGTTTCAAATAAATTTAATAAGACAATTCGCTTCAGGTAGAAATGTGTGCATTAGGCATACGCTCTTCACATTGAGCATTTCTATATGTATTAAAAGGTAAGATTGTCGCCTAAAAGTCACATGAGTTGAATCGCAGTGCTGTTGACTTTGACTATACTAGACCAGAAAAAGGTAGAGCAAAATTTGTGTGAAAAGAGGTGGTCAACAACTCAATCCAGTTCGTCGATTAACAATGCAATGGCTGTGTACATGAACTGTTAGATGTTGTCTGAAGGGAATAATGTTTCTCCAAGGCATTAGTTAGCAGCAAAAAACACAAGCCTGCGCTCTTGAAAATGCGTCCTTCGAATTCAGCTCTAAACATAGCGCAGGAATGTAGCGTTAACCGTGCACTGCAAAAAAGTTGAGCATTTCATTAATAAAGCGATCTAGAGCACGTGCCTTTGTAAAAATAAAAATGCATATGTTCGCAGGGAATAAAGATGGCATTTTTAGATTCAATCGAGAGAAGAATTCATCTATTTTACATCTTTCTTTAAACACCACTACAACAATTAATAATCGGTCGATACTGTAAAAAATTAAAAAAACTACCGCACTATTTTAATGTTTCGTTGATCTAAAATACTTTACGAGAGGCGACCTTAAAATGGTTCTAAATCTTTTCTAAAAATATATGTATGATCGACAATATCTTTGTTGCAAAAAATGTTTTTGAACTATACTGCGCAGATGTAGCATTTTGTTGACGCATACCTCCTCTGTGAATCTCATATTACATATAGATAGGGGAGCTTGCGCATAAGGCTGTCATTCCTCCAATAAATTGAGCAATTCACAAATGTTTTACACGACCATTTCAATTTCATTACTCCTTCAAGATGCGCAACAAATCAAAAAGCATGCTTGGACAACTTTTTTTTTTAAAGTATGGATGGCCTACACTACCGTCCACATGGAACTTTTTGCTGCCATCAATGTATCAAATTGAACTGAATGTAAAAACGCCTTCAATACTAGGTAATCCGAACTACGTGTTCCAATATGGTAATATTAGAGGCCAGACATTTCACGGTCAGTGTGCATTGATTTTACATCTCCGCTTTATTTTTCACCAACCTTTTTTCCCTTATGCCCCAAACTAGTAGGACATCCAAACTAGTACTCCCTGCCCGGTCTATGGCTCAAACTATACAAAGGACCAGAACGCCTGCACTGCCAAAAAGTTCACCAAGCCAATTCTGCTGGAGCAGGAAGTGCAGCTTGGCATTTCGTTTTTCGGGCGTCCCCTGCGCAACGCGCTCGAGATTGAATAATCTGTTGTCAAGTGGCACTGCCGTAGTCTCGCAGTCGTCGCCATGCCAAGGCTAAATGTATTGATTTGGCCCATATTTCCAGGGATCGTCGCCGATTCCTCTTCCTTTGCATGGAGCTCATTCCAGATAATTGTGCCATCAGTTCAGTTTGCCACCCCTTGAGCTGCCTGCGGACGCCTGGGCACGCATCCATGAGATTTATTCGAGCATTAGATCTGGCCGGATATTTTCCTAGTAAAACAGGCTCAATGAAACGCTCTCAGTTAGCATTATTGGCAAACTGCAACAACGTGAATGGCAATGGGGTAAAAAAGGTTCACTTCAGCCTTGGAAGGTCCACCTAGCCACTTATCGACCATTTCGCCTATTACAGGGTTCCTCTAGAAATAAAATGTTCAACTTCCCTAACTTGTCCAGTTTTTTGGGCAAGTTTTCTTGACTGGTGGAAATGCAAAAATAAAACATAAGCGATTACACCCTCCTTAGCCGGTTTCTTTAGATGCACAACTGACTATCTCGACTACGGTGATAACTAATAATTATCAATGATATCTACTGTGGTTGATACTGCAAATTCCATGACTTTTCCATCCATTTAATATTTTTCAACGCTATTCAGATATGGCGCTATAACATTTAAAAAAACGTTAGGTGCCCTTAGTTGCTCTCAATGTATTACAGTTATTTTAAAAAAATATCAATTAAGGGAAGATATAAAATGCAGTAATTTTTTTATAAACTAGAATACCAATCATTTATTTTACCTTACATTTCATCACAAAGTTTAATAACGTCACTTCACTAATCATGGAATTTTGGTTACATCGCTGTACGCTTTCTTATTTGGCACAGGAAGCACAGACCACTGACTGGTTTTCCCTCACTTTTTCGTAACAAATCAATATTCCCTGACATTTCCCTGACTATTACAGGCCTTTTGAATTTCCCTGACAATTTCAGGTTTTATAGGTATGGGGAACCCTGTATTAGGCGCGACCAGCGGACACTGTCGTGTCTTATCAGAATACTCAGACACTATCTAACAGTGTTGGGTGAGAAGCGCCACATCGATTTTTCCAGCAAAATCGGGGCCATTTGGCGAAGATGCAGGACAAGAACCGCTAACCATCCCAAAGACGTCATGGGGCTGCATGCGAAATAATCGTACTAAAAACCTAGCTGAGCGTCGCCTCAGTGTAAGCTAGGCGATTCTCAGCTTCACTCGTTCTATCCAAACAATAACATAACAACAAATAGTGTTAAGAATGAAAGTTCAAGATGCTTCAGCGCCAAGAGGGGAGTTAAGAATACGTAGACTAATTAGCCAAAGCGCTCATTGGATATGGTACAGGTTTGACGGTCTGTAATGCATTGCCTTGAGCAAAGGTTGTCCAGTCAGACTGTAAAGCTCTTTTGTCAAATTGATTCTATGTTTCTATCGGAATAGTAAAGTTGCGAGGCGCTTCTTTGTCGGCATTTGTTAAAAAAATAGGGAAACCCCAAGAAAACACAAATAATTGTACGTGCCGATTTCGCTATTTCCACCCAAATCCGGATCTAAAAGAAACCCAAATTGTTAGTTCTCTATATGCAGGGTATTTTCTGCACTGAAGATTTTTATCCAGAACAAACTGAGAATAACTTTACTAATTACTAATATTACTAACTTAGCACATTTTAATTTTACGTATAAAATAAAGACATCCGTTTATTTTTAAACGTATAAATCCCTCAGATATTAATCGACGCATTAATATAACTAATTGGTGGATGTAATCATTCCACCGAGGTGATACAACCTTACGTTCAAATGCACTTACAGAAATCCGAGCTAGTTCTGATTCACACCATTGGTCTTATTTCTTGCATGTGATCAGACGTTGGAATTCTCTTCCAAAGGATAGACACAAGTTTACATAAATTCAGTTTAACAGTGATGATGGTGACCATAAAGTTGAATAATTAAGAAAAAAAGAGTAACATGGGGTTGATGGATTACACCCTCTTGCCATAATTTTATGGCATATCCTTGTCTACAAATGGGTACCGAGTTCAATTGAATGAATTGAATCAAACAACGAACCGTTTCGAGTATTTCAAGAGCGATACAATATTAACAGTAAATAACATATTTGACGGATAGTTTCAAACCCATAAAAAGCAAAAATATCGAAAAATTAAACTAAACTCTCATTAAACTAACTATTATAGGTAGGCTATGTCAGTAGCTTCCTTTGGTCATGCTAAAATGATTTAGCAGTTGCTGCTCGTAAAAAATCAAAAGAAGTTACATAATAAGTTGTAAACTGAATAGGCTAAATTTCAATAACAAGCCCTAGCGATTAATTCCAATTCAATTATAAGTGAAGTGGAGTAAATGAGACACTGCGTTACATACGGGCAGCGTTTTTTCCCCTATGATGTTTGGGATTATTTCTGAGCTCAAACCCTGCACAGCCGAAAAAAACACTACCGATACATACATTACTTACATTATACCATCAGACAATATTCAGCGGTTTATTTTTAACCCGGTAGATACGGAATACCAAGACGTTTCCCTCGATATTACGTTCATCTTAATCAAAACCTCAGGGCCATCTCAGACGCATTCTGCGCAACTGCTTGGCACGCAAGAAGACAATTGGGATATTGAAAAGGGTCTGTAATGTTGAAGCAATAAGAAATCCTAATCAGCTATATAATTTCTTCCATGATAGTTTCTCTGTTGTCATTTGTTGATCAGATCTTGGTCAGTACGCCATAATCGCAAATGATAGGGATAACGGGAGTTGCCTATCTTGCATAATATCTCATCACTAAGTCATTCCTAAGTTTGTATTATTATTTCGCTCTATTTTTATGCCTTGAAGCACATGGAAGAGTCTAAAGCATGGGAAAAATGAAGAAGGTTCCCCACCAGCATTTCCAAGAAAGCCAACTCTTCTCTGTCTCTATGCAAAAGCACGCAATTTGGCACATCTCCCAAATACGAATTCATTGAAATCCCTTTTCATTCACAAGGTTACTGGAAAGGACTCAGAGGCATACCGAGCTTAGAGTCCATATTTCTAGTGAATGAACCATAAGACCTCCAAGATGCGCGGTTCAGCAATTCTGGGCAACGCAATTTCAAGATACCTTAAATTTCAACCTGAGCCGCACACGCACTTGATTCCAGCTACGCATTTCAAAATACTTAATTAGTAGCACACATCGCGTGAAATTCGCCAGGGAAAACACGACTGCTGCGTTAGGAAACCGATCAATGTATTCTTTGTAGATGTTGTTTCCCCATCTGGCCTTTCAAGTGTATTTCTAAATCTCAACTATTTTTACTCGGATTTTATCGCTCTTGCTTGGTGTCACGCTGAATTCAAGAATCCTTCTTGCCTTCTGTTTTTTTAAAAAATATATTTTGGCATGGTAAGTGTGTAGAAAGACCAATTAACAGATAATCAGCACGTATAGAGAAAATTCGACCATTAAATATTTATATGCCACAACTTTAGACTTTTTGTGACCTACCCAAAAATCTCAATTAGTTGAAGGTTGAATTATGATATCTAGTTAAGCTATCAAAAAACGTACATCAATTTTGTTTTTCATGGTTAAGAAAATAACGATGTACCACCAAAAGATATCGAATTTATTAAAAACAAAGCCATCCCTTCACACAAAAATCCTCAATCTTAATTTATTTTCATTCGGAATTAATTACACCATTTTAATTCCAGCCATCACATACGAAGCCCTTATGTGGGCCTGAAACCATGAAATCCTTCAGCCAGAATCATGAAAAGATTTCATCAAAACTACACTTTTTAAATTACACTACGCCGGACTATTTAATTCAGCATGTCTTCACACTTAAACCAAATTACATTGTTTATATTTCCTGTACTCAAATTTACATTTAAATAATGTAAGCCTACTGACAATTGCAGCTTTGCTTGCAAACCTCTTCTATCGTCATCTGCAACCTAATAATAAGTACAGCCCTTTATACAATTGCTGATCAAACCACTATTTCACTTCACAAGATTATTTTTTAACCCCAACCCCAGTTCAGTTATAACTGATGGCTGACTCAATATTGCAAAAATTCATAGGCAATTATAAAAAATTTCTCACCAACCCACAACTCACATTATCAACTTTACTTCAAAAGCAACCAAGACGAATGCATGATTTGGCACACTACTATAATTCTCAGAAGATTTATAACTTATCAACTAAAACAATTCGTCACATTATCATACTATGTAGGCCTACTGATATTCCTTGCTATCTATACTTATATTTTAGCTGTACCTCGTCCATTAATAAGAAAACAAAATCACACATTAATTAGATCCCATTACTTCCACAGCACGTTACCAATTTCTTATACTTACGAAATGCAATGAACAAGCATTATGAAGCAGTTACAGAACTGTCAACCCTTTTGCAAACTTTATTAACTCTGCACATATACAATGTCTTTATTAAATTTCTACCAACTTACAATTTGGATCCCCATGATGCCCAACTTAAGATGCCTCCTAGGAGATTCAACTCACTTACCTAAGCACTATAGATAAGTCAAGATCATTCTCATTTCTCTTTAATCTACCATATGCCTTTCTGATCCATCTTCAAAAGTCAACCAAGCCCTGTGTGATTGTTGTTTCTATCTCAATTAGTTAAATTCCTGAATTTACAACTATTACGGGCGCTGAGGTATCGAAGGCCCAATTCACGGTGGGATGCTGAAAGCGATGAAAACAAAGGTTGGAAAACTAAGTTAAGAAGAATGGCGAGTATGTTTACTTCAAATAAATAAAAATAATTAATAATAAAAAAATGCAAAGTGCAGGTATTTTCTTCATCACACAAACTTGTGCTCATGTCGTTATTTAGCGCACGCATAGTACATCAGGAGCAGCGTTTTTTTTTGTTTTTTTGCACCCTTTTTGCCATATCGTTCATACTGACTGGTTGCGAAGATGTATTATCACATAGGCCTATCTTATTGTAGAGAGCATTGCCAACTCGCTTTACAAATATTGTAGGTCTACACGCATAACAACTGTTGAGAAGCAAGTTTGACTATTTTTTTCCTTTTTTTCTTTTAAATAAAACCCAAATACTGAACATTGAAAAGTTTTGATAAATTTCAAAGTTACTATGAAGTTGGCGCATTTTATTCTCAAATGCCACATTGGGTCGCATTTTCCTCTTGTTTTGTGGCTATTTTACAGTATCTCTCACTAGTTTTCTGAGAGACACTTTATCCAAGAAGAAGGTATGAATGATATTCATAAAATCGATAATGGGTCTACACTGAACGGCTCTATGCGTGCGCCAACTCGACGGCACCTCAACTGAAATTGTTTTGCCTTGGCGACTGAATCAATTTCATCGTTTCATTAGCGATTCAGCGCGCTCTCCCGTCAACTACAAAATTAAGTTTGAAATTCTGCCAGATTATGGGAACAAACGGCCAAGCCGACCGACCGTTCAATTACACTCTTAGACGCATTTAATGGAAATATCATTAAAGAGCACGTAAGCATAGACCTCACCATGTCGTATCTGAAGCATGAATAGCTTAACGTAATCAGCTGGTAGACCGTTTGTTGCGCACATGCATATACTGAAAAACACTGCCTGTCTTCATCAGGCATATTCACGCACATTCAAATCGCTTAGCAATCTCCAGGTAAGGGACTGCATAGGGCAAAAATGCAAAATGGGGTTGGCAAAACAAGTGAAAAGGACTGCCATTTTGGGAATCAGAAAATAATGCGTGTTTTGTAATTACAGCAGTGGACACAATCCGTCTTTTATTTTTTTTTAAAATAAATGAAAATGTCATGAAAATCCTGCAGGTGTACAACATGCATCAAATATATCACATATTGAAAGCGGATAGCAAAAATGTAAATGTCTCAGTCAATTTTTTTGTGGAATAGCACATTCCGAATTACTGAAATGGATATTGACGGTGACGATTATTATATAGGTTATGGACCATGGACAACCCACTGGCTTACCTAACATGGGCTTGACCTTAATACCGCTAATTTTAATTTTCTGGCTTTTCACCTTCATAGCAGGTTTAATTTAAATTTAAAATGTGTAGATGTCGCAATTAGTTTAAATACGGTTTATTTTACAATAAGACGTTTCTGTAAAAATATTTGGAATACTGTTATTATCATATGTAGTGTGCTTGCTGCAAAGCTTTTTGGCATTGCAGTGAAGCCAATGTAAAGAAAAAATTTGGTTACAGATGGCCAACATTTATGTAATTATGTAATTGAGCTGCTTGAAAAGCAATAATTACTTAATCTACTGAAATCTAAAGTTTCGTTTCATATGTTATCTGAATTCCAACAACTAGTTGTTGACAATTACACATTATTTCGCCATGCCATATTACTGCAAGTTAATCACACCGTTTTTAGGCTAATTCCGTATTCCTCTAGAACTTTAAATTGAAAATAAATCTGTAATATTTGTGGATAAAAAGTTAGAAAATTAAAAGTTATGACAGTAAGGTCCAAAGTTCGGGTTATATAAGCCTTAGGATTGGCCATGATCTATTATAACCTATACAATAGTCGTCAATATCCCTTTTAGTAAAAAGCTGAAAGTTAATCGACTCTGCTATCAAATAGTATAACACGCAGGATTAAAGCCATGCATCTGTAAATGTCTACAATGTTTACCATTGGCAATTGCACATTTACAATGTACATGTATGCACTTGATGATTCAAAGACATTACTTGATTCTTCTACTAATCACGCGTTTGTTCACAACAAGCACTGATCAGCAGTTCACAATATCTTGACAAAATGATCACCAA
The DNA here is from genome assembly GCA_034700785.1 of Rossiulus vilnensis. Classification (NCBI taxonomy): domain Eukaryota; kingdom Metazoa; phylum Arthropoda; class Diplopoda; order Julida; family Julidae; genus Rossiulus; species Rossiulus vilnensis. Next base: position 1,917 of record JAQIXS010001971.1, on the reverse strand, counting down.
AAGCTAGATGGCGCTGTCAAACAAACCATTCCTTAAATGACTCAATATTATGTCTTGGGGCATAGGTTTTGTTCTCCTTTTTACACAGCCGCACGTCCAAGGTTTTAGCAAATTTGATTCATTTGGCTCATTCTACCAACTAGACATCAAATGCTGCATCACGTGAGGATCCTGAAGCCTAAACCACGAATTCAAGGCCATTGTGGTGGACAAATAATTAAACACGTGTTTTATAAACCGATAATCAAAGACTGGAGAAAATGAACATTTCAACACAGATGTTTTCCTGCGTTGGTCCATGTACGTGTATATCATTAACAAAAAGATCATCAACATACACCTGTTTACGATGCATATGATCTCAAAGGGAGATTATGGTTCAATCATTAATGCAAACAGCTGATTCATACTTTCCTCATTGGTTTGTGCCAATAGAATCGTTATACAGTATTTATCCGTTTGACTTAATAACAATAAATTGCTGTAACGATGACATCCACAAACGCTGACGTTATGCCCAAAAGTGTACACGGCCTAAAAAACTATTACAATTAGCATAAATGGAAGGGAAATTTATAGACTACTCATTAGGGTACACAGGTCACGTTGTCAATACAGCTGCGTTTAATATAATGCAGATGACATTCAAATTGGGCGATATTTTATGTAAATACGCCTTTGATCCGGCAAGCTCGGATCTACAAGGCCAAATTAATCAAGGTCGTGTGCTCACTGTTTACGAGTACATGCATGGCAATTAACCAGTTAGTAGATTACGTGCATTTTAAACTTCCGTGCACTGAATCACTATCTTGTTAAGTTGAGAGGTTACCTAAGAAAATCACAGCAATCATCATCTCCGCATTTCACGCTTAACGACGAGAAATAAACCTATTAATCAATTGGTATACTGCTCTCATCCGCTTAACGAATGAGCAAAAACAACGTTTGCTACATGTACGTTTGAAGTATGTAGAAAGAAAAGAACAGATAGGCCTACCAAATTCCATAATAACGCAATCTACCATCAATAACAACTTATACATTTTCGAAATAAATACCGGTAACGTCCTTATCAGAGACGCTGGAGCCAAATGGTTAATTTGTCTAGGGTAATCTGCAAAAAAATCTGCCATTTACTTACATGTAGGCCTACATTAGAAATGTTGAGCTTTTACTTAAAAACGTACCTACAGTACGTGTACTTAAATACATATAAAGACAAGCATAATGCTTTCCCTCTATGTATGGGTTACAGTAGGCTGTAGTTCAGTAGTAAAAACAACCTGCATAGACATCCTTTATAACTTTATATAAAACATTTCAATGGATGCAATATTCACATTTATCAAATTGTTATTTAATCAGTTACTTTCGATGCCCAACTGAGGACTGGTGGAATCAAAGTCCGGTTCGAAAAATCACAACCCACACCCTGTTGCCAGTCATTGATAATACAGTAACTAACAGAGGATATGTTATGAAACCTTGGTTGTGAATGATGCCCTGATTATTGATATTTGACGATTTGGTCGGAAATGGTTTACAGAGAACGAACAATTAATAGTCAAATTTGTCTCGTGGTGCTCAACACAAAGCAGAAACCAAAATAGGAAAAGACTAATCAGCTTGTTTCAATATACCGTCAGTAATTGCATTTTTCAATTTTCCTAGACTTTTGAAGATCGCCTGTCTTCCCTGTCGTTTTGGGACACTTAAGTTACTATCCCTATTTGTAAATTGATCTGCTCCCAGCGCCGCAAAGTTAGCATCTTAAATTATTGGGTCTAAGTCTCATATGTTGCGTCCTTTGATAACCAATGGAGTTGCAGCATTGCAGATGCCACATTTCATCGAGGTAGTGCATTACTACGAGCGTATTTTCAGGAGAAGAAAAAAAAAGTGGCAAACGACAGG
>JAQIXS010001970.1:0-25501 GCA_034700785.1 Rossiulus vilnensis | reverse complement strand
CTTTTGAAGCAGAGGATTATGGGGTTTTTGCCACAATTTAGCACTAGATAGCAGGCTTTTCAGTCTTGCCATGTAAACTCACGCCACCCTGCTTTAGATTGAAAGGCTTCACAGTAGGACTGCTTTAAAAGTTGCATGTAAACGTAGTGATTGAGTGTGTTCGCACTCCACTCAGTATTTGGACATTGGTGTTTCTACACTTAAATTAGGCAATGCATCAACTTAAACTAGCAACCTAAATGTATGTAAATGGACTTGACGGCCAGATCAAAGAGTGTCAGCATGACTGTATATACATCTGCTTAACCATTTTGAATTTTCTATTTTTAGATTCTCTAAAGCTAATGCATGATGTTACCCATTGGCCTGCATTTCCTAAAGGGAATAGGATAAACTGGAAATTCAGGGCCAGTTTGAATCTATACCAGGCAATGCATTTCTTCAAGTTTACATTAAAGTAGATTTAGTAAGTACTTGCCCCTAGTCGCGTTTTGGGCTTCGCCTGTAACGTGGAACTTTAACGGGTCCGAAAACTGTCGCCCTTTTCTTTGAAATGATAAACTGTCCTTGATCCGTATGCTTTGAACAACAATCATTTTATCTGGCTCTGTGAACATGGTGAAATCCACATGTTTCGCACTCCGTCGCCTTCTTCCCAACGACTCTACTCTCTGAGAGGCCACCCCATCGTAGCTTTGAATGTCGCAATTCACCTGTATTTCATAATTTCAGCTTGTTTAATACGTAAGTTTGGTAGTGCATTAAATAGAGCAAAATAATAGTAATTTATAAGCATACTGGTTCACAAGCTGGCAAACAAGGTGTAACAAGAGCTTTAAACTGAACCACTTCGGATGATGGAAATTTGAAAGCGTCGAATGGAGCTGATAAAGCTTTCCCACTTCCATCGACTTTAGTCAGTGGACCCATAATGGTTGAATCGGTAGGACACCTGTAAATACAATGAACGGTAAGTCTAGTTAATCGAAGTTTCATTACATGTGTGTGCAAATATGTGTTTTAATATTATACCCTAAACTATCCACAAGCAGAATTTCACTTTCTAAACCGTCCATTGCAACCAGCTCGCGAACAAAGATTTCGTAAGGACCTGTTGGTTTATCATAATGTTTAGTCAAGAGTTTATATAAAGTTGTTTTAACAAAACTGCTATAAAGTTATCTTACTGTCTTTCTCAAGTATTTCGAACCGTAGGGAGAGTGAATCTCCGACATTGGCTGCAACAAGATCATCCCCATCCTTATCCGTGATTTTCATTAAAACGTTTGGCGATGAGACATTGGCTTTCTCACTTCCAGAAGTTCCCACATCTCTGTAAAATTTAAATTGTCTTAATTCATTACTAGTATGAGTAGCATTTATGAACACTTTAGATTTCCAGACATTAAATGCATCAGACTAGTTTTCAGAAATACCGGTAATATCAACGACCGATTCATTGACACATTGTTCATTGTGTCACTTTCCATACTTTCTCGGCATGGAATTCTATGTTGTTTGTTACTCGTATCATGTAACAACATTAGATTTTATACATTAATTGAATAACTTGCAATGACATTTAAATACCTAGTACACGCATATTGTAAAGCATTGGCGAATAAATGACTAAATTAATCATGAGATGTAAGGTAAACAAAATCGACCACCTCCATATACTTATTATATTGATTTATTTACCCTTGAACGCTTAAATTTGCTGTGTTTCCAATACTTTTGTTTTTTAAATCATATTGACAGTGGACTGACATTCCAAGATCCAAGTTGGTGACCACCATGTCATGGTGCTGAAGCACTATGTCATTAGTGAAAAGCCCAGCTTCCTATTTTTCGATAAACAAATTAAATATTAGGCTGTCTTGCAAGCAGAAATGTAATGAGCATTTCGAAGGCGACAATGTAAAATTGAATTTACCTCTCTCTTGACATTGCATCCAATGTCGTTGTAGGGCATCATTAAATCAAAATCTAAACTGTTAATTACATCAGTGACACATGTTGTCGGTTTCGTTTTTGCGTAGATTTTCCCGTTAAATACTTTATTGGTTTTGACTTGAGCTACCATATCAGTGGCTCGGCAGTGAACTGAAACTAAAACGAGAATAATGCTTGTAACAGGAACATTGCAAAGTCTACTGATTTTTTTGGGCTGTACTTGTGCACAGCCTGTAAAAATTCACAAAGAATTAATTTTAGTTTAAATAAATCTGATGCTAATGATAATTTTAATATAGATGGCAGAGAAAAACTTGAGGTTTGAAAGGTATTTTTAAATCAAACATTTTATATCCAATCAAATGCTTGTGATAAATAGTGCGCTTTTATCATAATTGTAGACAAATTAGCATAGCTGAATTATGAAAGCTATATTCTGATCAAATTATTTATGCGTTGTATTGTCCATTAAATTACAAGTACAATTGATACAATTGATATCGCTGCTTTCTGACTTGCTTCAATGGATTGAACATTTAAAATTGGTTATAGTCTATCAAAGGAATGTTCCCAGTAATGAAATGATGTATCAAACCATGATTGGCATTGAGTCTACCAATAATAGTTAGTAGGCTTCTGCAGAAAATACATAGCTTACTGTTATAACACGATCCCAATTCATAGGTTGTTGTTTGCGGTGAATCCAAATAGGGCTCTTGGATTGGAGTTAGCGTGGCTGCCGAATGATGACTCAAACGACACACATCTTCGCCAGTCACTCCCCAGTCAAAGGTTCGACATTGAAGATCGCCTCCTAGGCACGATTGTCGACAGTCTTCCAGTGTACTCACATTCTGGAATACTGCATCAACAGTCTTCAAAATCCTACCATCCAGCTTTAGGAAGTCGCACATTTTTAAAGTGTCTTGAAATAGCAAAAAGAGCAAAGTATTATGAAGCCAAATTAGACAATAATTTGTACTATACATGGCAGTACACTGTTTAAATCTAAACCTACCATGGATACAGTTGTTTTCCAGGTAGTCAGTGTTGTTATCAGCAGATTTTTGAAAGGTTTTGGGGGTGGATGCAGTGAACCGATCCATGTCGTTTAAACTACAATCTTCGGTTTCCTTATTGTAATTGGCCGATCTACAAACAAATTCTGTTTCCTGAAGACACAGTTCCATACACGCTTGGCTGTTAGCTGCTCTACGTTTCGTTTTGGTAAATCCATTCAGTTGATATCCAGAGACACGCTCGAAAGCCCACCCACGTCTTTGACACTTGCTAGACCCTGAAATAAGAATGGAAATAATTAACCTCCGTGTACTTTTCTTAATTATTCATTCTGCTAATTAAGGTTATGATTAAATAAATGATTATAAAACAAAATAGGTCATCGAAATACTAAAGCACGCTGGCGTGCTATCTCTTTTGTACAATAACTTCAATTAAGAGCGTTTGCTAATGAGGTTTGCAAATCAGATCCAAGGTCTTTTTTGCACAATTTCATTTGTTTATCAGAAAAAAAGATGACTGCATTTGTCAACTTTCTTATTATCGCTAAAAAGTAAATTTGAATTTTCACCGGTTATATGCATTTGAATTCACGGATGTGCGGTTCTTTTCAAAACTTAATGACAGTCATTAAAAATACTTGTTGACTGTTAATGGTTGCATTTTTTTCTTTGACTCCTTAAATTTAGTTAATGAGAAAGCAGATTTTCCAGACATTGCTTAGTTTTTCACTTCTTATTCCAGGAATTGTAATCTTTCCACATCAATGATCAACTGCAGTGGCAGTCTATAATTTTATGAAATGGTTGGCATGTTTCTACGTGAACGTAATTTTTATTTCATTAGTACATGTGTTTATATAATATTACTTTCTATCCTAAATTGATTTATAAATCCTAGTTGAATCCAAGTTACGGTTTTGTAAACCTTGTAAAGGCTTAAAACTAAAAATCATTTGCCTGAACTGAAAGTTGATCATGCCAAACTCTTGGCTTAAGTGAATGTTTGGTGGGAATTTTAGGTGTGAAAGAAAGGAAAACGCAGTCAATGTATTTTTTTATAAGTTCTCTGCCGCTAGTCTACAGTAATTAAGGAGATTTTTCTCAGACCTACGAAGTGGAGTCCTGTTGGGATAGCGTTTTTTATTCTTTAGTCTCTTTTGTAACATATAGTACATAATGGGCTTTTCAGGCTACACTTTCCTTTAAGATTTGAAATAATTCGTAACTGCTCACGGTTTTCTGTTTGTCAAATGTGAATTCTTTTTCTGAAATAAATGTGAACTACAGACTGGTTTGCCACGGCCAATTAAGGAAAGAACGAAATTCTAGGTAAAAAACTAAACCGCTTCTTTGCAATGTCAAGGGCAAAAGAACTTTGTGTAAGCGAAGTAAATTCAGCAGTGTTTTCCGATGTAAAATCTGAATTCATTAAGTTTTTTGGCATTCATCTACATGCACAGCTCTATGAATGATTTTAACATCATCCAGAGACGCTACTTCTTTAAAAAGGTGTCATTACAATGAGGGTAATTGATTGTTTTTTATTTTTCGAAAGGCATCGAAATTCCTATCTGATGGAAGGATTGTTTTTTGGCACCAAGTTTGTAAAAAAAATCACTTTCTCAGATAAATTGCAAGATATGCGTATGCTGCAGTGACAACATTTAACTGAAGTTATGCGGCATGTTTTCATGTATCCATACTGCAGTTTTGAAATTCATCAAAATAATTACTTGCACCACGTTTCAGAATAGTACTGCCATGCATCCCTAGTTAGCACAGAGAAAGTATCACCGAATTCGGTCGGAATTGAGTGCAAGCAAACTTACCCCTGACACAGATCTTCTGTCCATAAAAAGTAAACACCGGAAATTGCGAAATAGTTAATCCAGGTGAACCAGAGGTTGCATCCGACTTAAATAGTACGCACAAACCAGTTTCGAAATTGACGGACAAACAGGAAGCATTTCTTCGGCATGCTTCTAGGCAATCTAACAGGAATAAAGTGCCTGGTTTATTGTCGAGGGTGTCCGAGGGGGCCGTGTACACGTAACCGGTCACCAGTTCAAAGGCAGTGTCGGCACCACATTCTGAAACACATGAATCACACGCAGTTATGGAACAGCACTTGCACTTGCCAAACGCGAGATAGCGCAATTCAGGTTTAATTTTCGAGTAAACGGCGACCGGTGCTTAAGCGCTGGCTTCGTTCGCCTAGCAACTGGATGTTTTATTGCTAACTGTAATCGTTACTCATTAAATTTAAACATTCCGTGCGTGTGTCGCTGTCGTAAAAGCAAAGAAACGTATCGTGTTTTTCTCCCCAACAAAAATAAACGTTTTCATAATTTCAGTGATAATAAATGCGAAAGTATTATCAAATATTGAATTATTAATTAACGAAGTGTCGCCATCTTGAATTTTTTAAATTTTGAACACGAAACCTACAGTTGTATGCTAGATTTTTTTGTTATTTCACTCCTAGGAAATGAAGTGAAAAATTATTTCGTTCCAAACGAGTTACCCATTAAGTATTTTCGGGGAGAGATTTTCTAGAACTGGGGCTCTAAGCATAGGTAAGTATTGTCCTTACCCCTACTATCACTTAATTTCGCAACCCAGGTTATATTCGCAAAGCGCTACGGCCTAATTATACTATGAAGCCAAATCTGCGGAGTGAAAATTTTTTATCAAATAAAAATGTCATGAATGAATGAATGAATGAATTTAGACGTATCACAAACAATGGATTTTTGCCCACTTTTTCATATAAGCTTTTTGAGGAAATTATATAATATATTCGATAAAGGAAACGCTGTAGGCGAAATTTTTTGAAAACCTATCACAAATACTAAATTTATACCGCTTTTTCCATGTAAGTTTCGTTATGAAATATTACTAATGAAATGAAAGCTGTAGGCGAAATTAAAAAAAAAAACATTGATAACAACTTAGTCATATTTGTAGAGAATTTGAATTTAACTTTTCATTCTTGGCGATTTAGCTGCATATACTAATGTATTTCCAATCTACTTAAAAGCAAATCAGATACATTTTTCGCGTGTTTGGTTCACACGTTTAAGCAATTTGTCTAAAGATTGAAATTGCCATAATTTTTCATTTTAATAGTCCGATGGATTCCGGTAAAAATATAGGGTGCCTGGCCCCATTAAAATCATAGTCTTAAAATCAACTTACCTTCAGAAGTGACAGTATTCCAGCAGAGCCACAGGCAGATACCGACAGCGAGCATATGTAAATTGGCAGTCATTTCTGAAAGGAACAAATAAATGCTTTGGTAGATTTCTGAAATCCTCGCGGTATCAAACGTAAGAGTCCCAGGACTTCAGTGAGGCGAATTAGACGGAATCCATATGAACACTTAAAGAATGGAAATATCAGAACCAAGCACTGCTGTGATCGCGAATACCTGATGGCTTATTTTCTCCAAACTATCACCAATAGGTCAGTGCCTGACCAACAATTGATGCTCTCTAAATAAACTGTGTTAATATAGTCAATAACCTTTCATCGCCATCTTCTCGTACAAGCAATTAGCTTCAATTGACTAACCATCTCAGCCCAAAAATAAGTATGTTTTTTTTCTTTCTTTCTCGTACGTCCAAGAGTTGCCGAACAGGTGGGTTCGACAAGTGGAAAAGGCCGAAATAGTTCGAGGTAAACGACGGTTAATCGCACAATCCAAAGATCTCATAAAATCACTGTCTGTTGAGCTTGCCCAGCACACGCGATTAACTGAAGGGATTTGAGAACCATGATGGGGTTGTCCAACTATCTTATGTTGCCAGTCATGCCACTGTACTCAGAGCCACTTCCGACAAGCGTAGAAAACTCACGTCTAGCCACCAAGTGATCAATGCTTCTTTATGACCGTTTGGTATATAATTAACGTGCAGGAAAATGAGGATGGCCCACGGTAGATGACGCGTTCATCTCTCTAACTTTACCATACGTTCAGTGTCTTCATTTCCTTTCCCCCCCCCCCTTTTTTTATCTTTTTCCTCAACAAGTTCATCCCTATTTAATCTATGTTTATGAAATATGTTGCGCTCATGCAACATCCTTCAAAATCTCACCTCAATCTCTGTTGAAGTTAGGGGTTACTGAAGCACAACATTTAGCATTATGCCAAGTTCAGTGCCACACGTGTGGGGAGACAAGGAGGGGATTCCTTTCGGGTGGAGGAATCTAACTCTTTTATAAAAATGCAGCGAAGCACCAGTGCGTCTTGACTCCTCAGGAATATAAGCCTAGGCTACTCACACAGCCGCTTTTAAGAACGTGTTGCCACGCAAGGTTTTGTTCGTTATTAAATACAAGCAAAAAATAAGAAAATTATGTACCTAAAGGTGTACCACCCATAAAATGCTCATACCTTTCTCTTTGCTCTTCGAGTCATGATTACAGCATGCAAACACCTAATTTCCTCATTTTTGCACCTCGAGAATTTCTTCCGATTTCCAGTGTCTTCATTATATTCTGAATAGGACTGACTCATACGTGATGTATGTTGTCGTCTAACGTTTTTAATAGAAAATGGTGTGACCTGCACGTACTTTTTGCGAAGGAAAGATATGTAAACAAATGAATGATGGGCTATCGTTCATATATAAACAGTAAACGTCTGATTATATTTTGATGCCCCCAAGCTGAGCCACAGAGTTGGGGATAAGGAGAATTGCTAACCCTCTAATAATAATACCTATGCGTTTTAAAGACGTGCAAACATGTGCTGCTTATATAAGTGCTTGGAATGTAAATAAGAAATACTTCAGCAGGTTTTCTCAACGCCTGGAATTTGGCAAATTTATAGCGAAATTTAGCAATTTTTCTCGCTTCTATATGCATAAGTAGCTAAACACAGGTGGCTTACTATTTGAATCTTAAAAATCTCGTTTTCGGCGCTCACATCTGTTTACCCGCTGTTTTTGTAATTAATTTATTATTTCCTTAAAATTACGCGTATCTCAACACACGGTTCAAATTAGTTTCAATGTTTTCAAAAATAAAAAAGTTCAAGTGAGAAAGCTGGGTCATAAAGGTTAACTTTATTTAATGTGGTTAAGAAGGCAGTAAAGCAGTCTAGGCCAGCATCATTTGATCTATTTATGATGCCAGGGTCTGAGTGATTTATCTGAAAACATTGACCCGATTCAAAATATGGGGAATCTTTTTTTGTAAAACTAGTTTATCGCTATCCATGAGGTAAAAATAATAAGAGTAATTATGCTGTCTGCTTGATAGAGTAGCTTAATTAGAGGAATATGGAACTTACTTCCTCTGTCCTGACTGTCTGGACACAGCCGGGATAAAGAGAAACTTGAACTTGTGTTCGTCATAAGAACAAATAGTGATTTAAAACAATGTATTGACCCAAGTGTGTTAAGTATTCCGCCATTTTTAAACTTTTTAAGGAAACGACGCGAGGAAAACATTTGACCTTTACGTTTGATATTCATTTCGATAAAGAGATGTGAACTTAGAAGCGTTTGGGTCAGAAATATACATGCATGTACATATAAAGCACGTTTCGAAGAATGGGCCAGGCCCGTTTTCTTCTGACTTCATTGTGACAAATTCCACGCGGAAATTAATAATTCATGTTAGTAAACTTTCCGCCTACCTGGGCATGTAGGTTCTAAAATGGCCCAGAATTACCGAAATAAGTAAATAATGGAATCTTGGAATCTCAAATTCCAAAATTCCACTCTAAATTTCTCCTAAATGCTTCAGGTATTGTTCGAATTACGATCAATATATGGAAGTGCGACATCCATACTCGCGTTTTATAAAAATCAACTTACACGAATATAAAGATTTACTTTTACTTAATCTTTACTCGAAATTTGGCTTCAGAAAAACAATCATATTAGTCAAGTACCGTACGTAAGCGAACAGCTCTACTTATTTCGTGGAAAACAGCACATGTTTTTATTTATTATCCATTCATGCTGACATCAGTTGTGGAATGTTTTACTCATGCTGTTGGTATGCTGGTAATGATTGAAACTGGTGGATTAGGAATACATATGATGTATTAGCGAAGTGACATCATCATCACTGCCTAGTTGATCAACGTTGTAAAGCTAAAGGTAAATGACCTCCTTGTTCTACGGATATTTGTACATCATGGGAGCCATAAAGGTGAAGCGAATAGAGGGAAAACCATCCGCACTGTTTTTAAGAAATACTTTCTTGTCCCTTTGGGGGCTTAAATTGAAATACCTTCCCCTAGTTCGAACTACCTTGACCATTTTCTCTTTTTCCCCAAGGAAAACCCTCCCCTTTAGGCTAATGGCAAATGTAATTCCCCATTGCGAATAGCCTAAAATGCAATCTATCAAACCGCTATGTTTTTAAGGACGTTGACCATTCTCCTCCGCCTTTGCCTTCAACTTGCTGGTCAAACCACACGTGAGGGTCACCCAAAGGCGTCTTCCTAGCTAGCACGCATGTTTGGCACTCCTCATATACCACGCTTATTTCGCTACTTCTTCCCCCGTAAACAATGTTAAGCTTTGTTTGAAGCTGTATGCCAAAGGTTTACTTGGTGGCTAGTAATGTAATCCCATACGAGGGTTACTGGCCTCATCTGAATATGCATGAGGACAAGATTTTCGTCGAAAATATCCTTGAACAAAAGCGGATCTAAGGAAAGGTTTCAAGTGCAAGTGGCGAAAGTTAAATTAAACGTGCACGTAGGATGAGTAATGGGCAATCAGAGACTTCGGTAAGGAGGGTTTTTTTCTTTTTAAATTTTGAGATAGTGCTATGTGTGATCATACTGTTCAGATTTTGGAGGCCGATATAGGTACGACAGGTAAGGTATCATTGCTTATGAAATATTTTGAATTTTCTGGGCAAATGTCACCTAAGATACTCGCAGATACATTGTAGTTAAAAAAACCTGTTTACGAATGTTAAAAATGACGCGCATGAATTTATAACATTATAGGTGTCTCCCGATGCAATTTTTTTGTATTAAAATTGTAACAGAGAAACTACTGTTCTTTCAAGAAATTGGAAGAGTTAACCTATTAAATTAATAGAAATTAATTCTATTGAATTAATTTACTTCTAAATGTGTCTCTAGTAAGAAAAAATATTTATCAAAAAAAAAATATTTTTCATTATTAGTGGTTTGCGGAAATTGCTTTCATGGAATTGATTTATCAACTTGCAAAGTACTAAGTGTGATTTATTAAAATACGTCTAGTGTAATTCATTAGTGCCATAGATTGCATTAATTCAATAAAAAAACAGGCCGCTTGGAATTTCCTAATGAAACATTTTCAAATAATGTCACGGTCATGAAGTACATTCAATTAAGCTTGAAATGCCGATCAATATCAGATCACAAAGAACAGGTGTGCGCACGCAATTTTTGAATATTCAAGCCAGAGATTACGAAATTGAATTTTTTCAAATAAAACGATTCAACCTCTTATTGAATTTTATTACATGCGAATTAATGAAGGTTTACAAGTGGAATTGCATTCGCAGGAAAATTAAATGTAACATCTTTAGCTTGGTTTAATACTATTAGCTTTGACATCTTTGGGATTTGGCAGTAGAAGATGCGACTACAGATATGAATAATATAAGCAGCATGGTGACTTACCTATACGAATTTGTTTCTGCTTTGGAGCAGCGAGGAGATGATTTGGTTCTGTTGAAGTCAACCCAAATTAAATTTTTCTTGCAGTGATTAAGACGCCAGTTTTAGAATATGAAGCATGTTGTTTTTTCTGATAAAAGCTTAAGAAATCCAACAGAATCAAAATAATGCGGTGTTTAGTTCCATTGAATTTGTTGACTCGCCTATAAACACGTGAATTTGGTATTGATACCTTTTAAAGTGGAGCAACATCAACAATTGCACTCACTGTTGCACTGCACTCAACTTTGCTTTCTTTCATAGTGCAATTTAAAATGTGCTCTTTTAGCCCTCTTCTTATTGTAGAAAGGAGGTGTGTCTGCAGGTTACCATCCATGATACTCAATTGGCTAAATATGCTTTTACTTTCATTTTGACGTCAGAGAGCGAGGGCAAGGTGGGTGGGGTCAGCAGGGTTCAGTTTTTTTTGGTTTAATCATTTTCACGTTTCACCACCATTTTCATTTTTTTACTTCCTGCATACCTATATACGTGTAGGCAGCGTGAGGGCTCATTAGAAATTAGCTCCAGCATGTCCACCTCGATACTTTTTCATTAAATATAATTCGGAAAGTAATTTGCCATATAATGCAGCGTCTTCAAAACCGACTAGCCTACTTTACTTATTAATTGTTATATGGAACGCCATAAAAATAAATAATTTAAAACCTATTTTTTTCTATTTGTTTTCTTACGAACTTTTACGTTTGCTACAATGTAATCGTCCTTTAAAATTTGATGTTTTAGGCTAAACGTTTTATAATTATAATTCGTAAAATGGGCAGTTAGTTGAAATCTTTAATTGAAATTCGATTACATGTAGTAGTTCAAGATTGCTATTGAACTATTCTGCAAGTACATACATACGAAAATTAAAATACATGTAGCTAATAATGTATAAAAGTTGCATTTTAATATTTCCCCAAATAACCACTTTTCTGCGTTTTTACATGCTCCGCCGTTTAACTTTCACGTATCTATACGTTTGCAGTGTACTTCTTACATTATCTTGTGAAACTAATTTTTTTCTTAATGGTTCGAATGACGGTGTGAGTGTGGTGGTTGTTAAATTATAACAACAAATCATCGATATCCTAAGGATACTGTATCAAATAACACTAATTTGAATATTGGAAGATTAGCAAGGTCGAGTTTTACTAATGACGTACTAATAGGTTATGTTGGGATAATCGAGACCTTACTGCATACATTTGACTTTTATTTTAGATATGCATTGATCTTGCTATAGTTTTTAATGTTTTTGTTATGTTGTAAAAGTAACGATTTTTTAAAGTACATTTAAAAGGTGTGCCGATGCAATTTTACACGTTACGTTAAATTAAATCATTAGATCCTGACATAACATTATTACAATAAATGTTTTAATTAACAATATACATGTACACTATGCATTCATGTTTCATATAAAACGCACAACAAAATAAATGCATCTTTGGTTTAATCAATTAGCAAACATTTTAAAACAAACGTTTTTAATTTTTTTAAAACAACGTGTAATACTGTTTGATAATTTAAAAATACAGGTGACCAAGAAGCTTTGCTTTTCTGGAAGCCAATTTAGGTAATTGGAGTAATTATGAGTACTTTAAATCACTATCGTTTCTAAAACAAAGTTTTAACAAAATTTTACGAGCAGTTAATTAGAGATAGTGAAGGATTTTAAACTTCTTTCCAAAACAGTAATCTAGATTTATTAATTAATGGCGGAAATTTTGTATATTTTCATCTTTAGAGCTTGGTTGGCGAATCATACTACATGAAGTGCGCTCTTTGATCCTTAGAAGTTAAACAATTAATAAAATAAGCATGTCTGACTCTTGCACATGCGATATAAATTAACTTTTTATTAATGTTTTTACACTAATGTAGAAATTTGGAACCAGTGAAGAGCATCTAAAATAATTTTGTTCGTTGCTCGACTGTGCAAAGAAACGCGTTCTTGTGGAGATCCTATCATGAGCAGGCTTGCACACGTGATTTCTTAAAAATCAAATAGATTTATCACATTAGTTGCTTATCATAAACCCCAGACTTGAATTGCGTTTGTTTAAATCAGGAAACGAACGTGGTTTAAGGCGAACTCATATCGAGGAACGACCAGATTTGGTAAGACCAGGTAAGATTTGGATGGTCAAGGTTGTGGAAATCAAGTAACAAAATGGGTGGGGTTTGGGAGACACCCACAGTCAACGACCTTTCCCGTGGCAACTTTAAACATACTCATTTCCTAATAATGTTGGCCGTGACAAGAGTAGGCCACTGACATTCACACTAATGCGCTATATTGTCAATCTTGAAAAAGTCGAGAGAAAAACGCTATATTAGGAGAAATTGCCTTCTTCGGCCGTTGTCTGTTACCAAAATCAAATTTCAAGATATGCAGTATATGGATCTAAAAAAACCTGGAAGCACATCGAGAGGATTACAGTTTTCTTTCGAGATATAAGCCGGGTTTCTGAACATCCAGTTAAGGAGACAAATTATTCAAAATCTGAAAATCTTGCGGAATCTGAAGTCGTGAACCTTGGCCACAAAACCAAGAGAAACCTATCCAACGATCCTTCCATGACATTAATCGTTTGAATGTATTTCCTGTTAAAAACAAAAAGCTAGTCTGTTGCGAAAATAGATAATGTTAAGGGATTGGCCAACTAGACCTTTGTTTTAAGCCGCGTTCTTTCTGACAGAATCATTTTAATGCCAATTGAAAGTTGATGTAATAATGATAACCGTGAATCAGGCAGTGGAAAAACTGGTTTTTTAGCGCAACTTTCAGTTAATATTTCCAAGCTGCCAGCGGTTTTATTACGCAATGAATATTAGGAGACGGAACAAGGGGAAAATCGAGTTGAATGATGTTTTCATTATTTATCCTCAAATCGTGGTTTGCTTCCAGTAGGAAAAAGCTAGCCGCTTCTAAATGTTTACTTCATCTTCGCACCATGCTTTCTTTTTGCGTGATTTTCAGGAACTTGTTACTGTAGAATTTCTAAGCGAATAACACGTTCACTTTCAGTATTTATGGGTGTAATGATCAACATGTCAGTTTTTATGCACAAAGTGCCAAATTCGTAACAATTGAATATCCTGAAAAATAGCTGCTTGACAGCTGCTATCCTGTGCTTTGTGTATTTTTTATTATACTTAAATAATAAAAACGGTTGCCTTCAAATAAATATACTGTGTATGCACGTTCGTATTGTACGAGGGATAGGTCATGGTCAGACGAAGATGGACATTAAGGTTCATTGTTCGGTTTTCAATGTTGCTTGAAAGTAGGCAAGTATATGGTGCAAAAAAATAATCCGAGATCAGAAAGCCGAACTAAAATTTTTTTTGAAAACAAGTATATAGATGTAATTTATAAAGTATAGCTGAACATACTTTTTTTCTGCAGTCGAGGGGGCGTAATTTTCGTGGTCTTTTTCTCTAAAAGTTATGTCATTTTGCGAAGGTGCGCATTTTCGTTTCATTCGAAACCATAATGTACACGCCTGATAAGATTTGAAGAAATCGCCATTAGAAAAAGTGTGGATTTTTTTGAAGGGATATTGGCTGTGGCCAATATGTACAGGATTTTTCTGTTGGCTTCCCCTAACTAATCCTGAGACGCTTATTCTACCTATCTCCACGTTGTTGTGGGAAATTGCTCAGACTCTGTAAAAAAGCGTTTCGCTTTAGAAATTCTTAAATAAAGTATTACAATGGATAGACCAAGCTTGTACATTCCAACAGGGTCAAATAAACAGTCAAAGTGTTCGGGGCCTGTTTTCATTTGTTTGTAACGTTCGATTTTAAGATTTTCCAACGAATGTCAGAACTTCTCTAAGTATTCAATGTTATTGTGTGTGATTTATATTTGTAAAAAATTAAAACGTGTTTAAGTCTTAATTTGCGTTTTTTAAATACGTGAACATGTACTATTATGGCATTGTTTACATTGTATGAAATAGATATAAATGGTGATGTACTGTATTTCCAAAAATGTTTACTATGCGTGAATTTAACATATTTTAAAGATAATCATATTTAACAATTAGAAATTTATTTAATGCAACTTATTTTGATGAATAATAAGATTTTAAATTCATAGCCTAGGGAATACCCGTATTGTTGTAGAACCACGTCATATAATTATTACACTAGTGATGTTTTAAATGGCATAGTCAGTGTACTTAATTTTTAGTTGCTTGGTGAAAAAGTTTCATTTCAAACTGTCAAAGCATCACATAATAAATTTTAATTTAAAAATGCCATTAGTTATCCTGAGGTTTAATTACAAGCAAGTATTTTGTCTTTTTAAATCCAGTTTTGCGCAATAAAACTTAAGCTGGTAATGTATTTTAGAACAACCGATAATGGATTTGGACTTATTTTTTATGCCTGTTAATGATTACATGAAGTGGATTCGCATGGACAAATTCAGCTCCTGGAAACGTGGAAAGGCGAAGGGCAAAAACGATTTGCGTTAGACTGAAAAAAGCTCAGTTGCTACATTAACATGAACATTGTTTGCTTGTGCAGAAAATAAATGTGAACGATCTTGGTGAGAAGACGTAGTTTTCTAATTCATCAAATATACTGAAATTGAGATTTGCTTCCAGATAAAACTAAACATGAGGCGGAGTTGTTTTATATTAGTGGTATTTTTTATAGTTCTTTCCTTTTTTAGTTCTTTTGGCATATGGAACTTACATTGCACATTGTTGCGATTTCACCAAGCATTCATCATTTAAATTTAGTGGGAAATAAGGAAGCTAGGCGGAACTGAGAAATATTCATCGATTGTGAAAACACTTTCTCGCGTCTATCTTTTCAAGATACTGTATTCATAATTTATACGAAATGATTACGAATTTAGAAAATAATACACACGTGCGCCCCCGGAAATACATGTAGCAACGGGATGGGAAACAAGTTCATGGAACGATTACCGGCCAGATTGTTTTATAGACCATCAACCATACGCGTTGTTTTATTTTTACAGTAAAACAAACGTTCACCCAAGAAACGTTATTGTAGATCAAAACAATTCTAGAAAAATGACAATGCATGGCTATTTACATTAAAATACTATATTGAATGAGAGAACGGAAATTAGGATGAAATAAATTAGCAGTGACGTTTATTTCAAGAACATGTTCATAATAATGTCACAATTTTTATTGTCTTCATTTATTTCTGGCTTGTGAAACTCATTATCATTCATATAAGATGTGTTGATCTCTAGATTTTTATATAGTGTGAATTTTCCTGAACTGTGTTCTTCATCTTCACCCGGTTAAGATTAGATCATATATATACGAATCATACATATGGATAAGATTCTCGAGAAACGAAATAACAGCTTCAGCCATTCTACCTTTTAGTACAATTTAACTTCAGAATTTTACAAGCAAAACTAAAAGATTTCACTTTGTAATAACATAACAATTTTGACGATTTTTGTGAGGAACTTGACAGAAAATTTGGCATTGGTCTATGTTTTAAGTATTACTTAGCAATCCTGATAAATTTAAAGGAACTACATGCATCTACTTTATAAATATTTCGAAAGCTTACACTAATTATGCTTTAGATAACAAATGGTACTGCCGCGCATTACAGTATATAACGTTAAAACAAATGTGCAGTTAACATACACGTTTAGTAGCTGCAGTAAACGTCACTTCTAGAAACTAATGCACTTTCATAACTACACTAAAATGAGTTACCTATATGCGATTATAGAATTGTGTCGGACTTTTTCTCCGGATTTAAAATTGAAGATTGACTTTAACTTTAAACGTGACATTATAGTCGATACATCTGACAATGGCAGTACTCATTGCTTTATTTATTTACTAACATGCTCTATTTATTTACTTTTTTTGGCCATAAGTTGGTC
This sequence comes from Rossiulus vilnensis, assembly GCA_034700785.1. NCBI lineage: Eukaryota > Metazoa > Arthropoda > Diplopoda > Julida > Julidae > Rossiulus > Rossiulus vilnensis. Next base: position 8,937 of record JAQIXS010001970.1, on the reverse strand, counting down.
GAGGTCCAAATTTCACCTTATACAATGTATAGAATTTGATCGATTGGATATGCGGCGTAATGCTAAGGTAAGAAATTTGATCGAATAAAATCAATTTCGAAACAGATTTGATTTGGATTTTTTTTTCATTTTCAAATACCGCCTTGACGCAAACCTATAAAAACAGTACCATAACGGTTCCATTAAAAGTAACCACAATAAAATTTCATTTCGTAACACACGTTTACTGCTAAATTATTTTATTGTGCAGATAAGCTGCAATGAGCCATCATCACTTGCATTGAACATGATTCCTCCACCTTACAAATCTATAACAAATACTTGACTGCTTGAAAAAAGATAACTTCAGTTATTCCATCTGTAGAACTGTTTCCAGAAACAAGAATTAGTTGTTGTCTTTTTTTTGAAATCATTATTTTTGCCGTCACCATGATTGTTTTATTCATCCTTTTGATTTCACTTTATGTTGTTTCTTCTGATTTCGCCAATTTTCACCGTACATTGAATAATAGTCAATGTTCACTGTAGGGTGAGCCGTTCAAATTTGTTCCATGGTCCCAGCCGTGACAGCTTTGTGTCGCTGACATGATTTTGATGCGTTTTTAATATTGTTTATAAATTAAAAAGCTCCTTAGCTCTCGTTGGCCGACCTACGGGTTTGTTGTTTCAAAGCTGGCACATTTGCACACGCGATTAAAGCCATCGGATATTTGGCTTTGAGCGCAATTTTCTCCTGAACGCCTCTGGAATATCTGAAGCTCATTTTCTTTTCGTTTTTTATTCATCATTCGACGTTTTGCCGCGCAACAAATTGTTACCAGTAGAACCTGAAAAAACACGAAGGCGCAACCACCCAGGATTAATGTGAAGTAATCCATGCACATCGAAATTCTGTTGGTTGATGTCGAAGCCATCTCTTCGATGTATTCATAGTCTTCTGGAAAAAAATGAATGTACATTAATTTATATGAGCCATGACCATATCTCTGATATTGTCTAGGGATTCATCGAAAAAAAACCATTTAAACTTCATAATGCATGGATACATTTTGAGTCACAAGTAATACATTGTAAGATATGATAATTACTGTACGATATCTAACCGACAAAATTAAAATTGCAATGGCATACATGCTTTATAAGCTATGTAATTAAAAAATTCAAATATGAATTTTGAAAGCATCATTTAGCCTCTGTTAAATCTGGATAAATCCGGATGCACGATAGTGTTTTCTGTCGCTGTTTTTCTCATTACCGCCTATGTAAGGAGAATGTTAGATTCTAGCAGATTTTAGCAAAATGATTTACTGCAATGAGCATGCATTACCTGTGTCATCAAATAAAGGCGATGGTGTGGAATGTGAACTTTTGCCAGTAGCAACTTTATTCGCAATGTTTTGAACATGTCCAACACCAAATTTATCCGAATGAATTGCCACTGATTTGCTGAGTTTAAACATTTGTCCCTCATTTGAAGCTTGTCTTTTCTTTCGACCTAAAGATTCCACGGACAAGAATTGATCATCGCTTCGTCCCGAGGGCACATGACACACAACCTGAAAATATATGCTGACTGAATTATGAAATCTTTGCAAACATTTTAGTATTACTGCTGTATTATTTCAATTTCTATACCGGATCACACGCATCCAAACACGTTTCGACGTCGGTTTCTATCCGCAGTACATTACTTCCGGTAAAAGTAAATGCTTCCATGACACTCTCAAGTGCTTTGCTCTGGCCATCAATTCTGCGCATTTCTCGAATCATTTTAGCTTCTACAGGGCAACTGTTTGATAGCAATAAAAGTCAGAGTTATTATTTCAAGCGGTCATTTTAAATTTAATTTATTGGAAATTCTTTGATTGCAGTTAGCTTGTTTTCTCACCCCTTGCTATCTATTAATGTGAGATTGCTGCCCCCTGTCGCGTCGGTCGCTACCATGTTACGCACAAATATTCCATAAGCGGCTGTAATGGTAAATCATATATTTTTAATTGACTTAAAATAATTAGGTTAAGAAATCATTTTGCATGTAACTTTAGTGAAAAGGGTACTTTACATTCCTCAGGCACGGACACTTGCACTCTTAGTGGTTCCCCTAGTTTCACGCTTGTTTTATCATTTCCATCAGTGTCCAAAATTCTCATTGTGAGATGTGGTGGACTTGCTCGACCTCTAGTCTTCTCAAAAGAACTTATGTTTCTGAAAACAACAAATAGATATGTAAACATGACCATTTTATACCATTATAAATTATTTATGCGTTGCCATTAGTTAATATATTATAATGCAAGATTCAATGCACCTGCTTAATTAAACAACTAATTACTTCAAAAACATTGTATAGTATTTCACTGCAATGTTCTAACTTAAATTAATAATATGTTGCATCAGAAAAACAAGCAAATTACTAACTTTATTCGCATATCTTTGAATCTCATTTGTTAAAAATTTAATTAATTCCTTTATTGTCTATAATGGATGAAATCGAAATGAAATGTTGCGTTTATAGATATTTGTCAATAACATGTTTCAAATATACACATATGTTATCGACGCGTAAAAACCAATAAATAAAAACCATGGCACTACTGCAGACTATGAAACATGATACCTACTTGATCGTTAATATAGCATATTCCGTTTTGTTTCCCAGCTCATATGTACAATGAACGCCGATTGCTTTGTCCATTGATGTTAACACCAGATCATTGTTTTGAATAACAATCACGTTTGAAAATTTGCCTTCACCCTAAAGTAGTGATTAGAAAATGTGTGATACCCAAAACAAATTATAAAGGGCATAAAGTTAATTAAATACAGAACATTTTCTTAAGTACTTCACATTTTTATTGTAACAGGGCTTAGGTAAAGTAAGTGTAAACCAGTTATTATATAAACACATGCAGATGGAAAGGTTTGAATCGACATACTTCCTCCTCTGTTCCACATTCTTTTCCTGATAGTGAAATTGGAAATGAAAAGTTTGTGCTTTGGACGACGTCTACGTGGCAGGAATCAGGTTTATGTCTAACGTACACTTTCCCATTAAATATGGCATTCGTCCGGATATTTACGTTCATAGTATGGGGCTCGCACGTAACTGAAACTATGTGCAAATGTTCAACTGGATTAGTTCTTAAATAGCTAATTTCTTTGAGTAATCCATTGCTTAAAAAATACTATTTACCGTCATAACACGTAGTAAACTCATACGTTTCTATATTTGCTTCAGTATGGATGCCGTTGTATGGTATGGTAGCAATGTTATGATGGCTTAAGTAACATTCCTTGGATTCGGGCTTGTAGGAATATGAATGACAATTGAAATTAGAAGTGTTCAAACATTCTACTTTGCATCTATGAAGACTTTCAACGTGGACAATTCTGTCAGGATTGACAAAGCGCAACTTCTTATGCGTCTTCGTATTGCAGAATCCACGTGGTTCTGGAAACGAAAATTAATGCCGGGATTAAGTGATATTTGTTTCCCATAATTAATGTTTATGCAATCAGCTTTCACGAGTACCTTTTGCGCAGTTGTTCTCATAATAAAAACTGTCACTGTTGGCTGTGGGTTGGATTTTGTACAGCTTATCATGGTTAGAAAATCGGTTAAATGAATTCAGATGGCATTCACTAAGTCGTTGGTCATATTCAGCTGACTGGCACTGAAAGTCTGTTTGCTCTAAGCAAGAGGCCAAACATTGTTCTTTGGTGTAGGCCGTAGTGGTTACTTGTCTCGAAGTGGGAAGTATGAGTTTTCGTCCTCTTACTCTTTCGAAAGCCCAAAGCCGGGAGCAAGACTGACTGGACTGTAGGCATATCTTTTCAAAAAAGTTCGAAGTTGCGTTCGATTTTAGGTTGTCATTTGTCTTGCTGCGACTGCGTAACTGATGATACGTGCACGCCAGACTCCGATGATTTATGCTCACTGCATGACATAAAGCGTCTTTTTTGCAAACGTCCAGGCATTGTTCTTGAGGTAGATCATCCGTCACCTGCCATTGCAATGACGAATAACACTGATAAATAAACTATAACTCATGGTAGTAGTTTTCATTGTTTAAAAATATGTCATTCACTGTAAACTGTTTGATTTTAAAGTTAAATATTTTATGTGTATTTATATATATTATGTGAGCATATATTTTAGATTATGTTAAGATATGGTCATGCATTTCTCAATACGTCCTTGCCTTGATTATACAGTACTCGTAAAAGTTACCGCCGCAGAAGCCATATTCACCCAAGCAATATCACTAACTACTGACGCTGAGACCAGAAAAAACATCACCACCCAGGCATTTCAAACACTCCTGGCGAATAACAACCCAAAGCCATTCCTAGTGAAAACTCTTAGAAATGCCAGATGAAAAATTTAAATTTACCGCCGAAATTTGAAAATTTAAATTTACCGCCGTTAAGGCAACACCATTAGTTAATGCGCCCTAACAACAACAAAAAAACCCTCCCTCTCCGTGCCTGTGAAAGGTTGCACCTTTCGCCCATGTTCTTAAAAAATTCATAACATGGACCCACAGCCCTATTCAGTGAGTTTCACTGAAAGAATGATTGAAACAATGTGTGCATAGAGGAATTTGATGCAGCTCTGGTAAGATCTACCAATTTATTAGTGACTTGATGCCATGGCCACATGATACCATTAATTAATTTAGTTGAGATTCAAGTATAATACAGTACCTAATATTTGAGTCAAACATTTATTTATATGGAAATGTATTATTTATGCTTAAGGGAAGTGATCACATATGCATTATAACTTCGTGATTAAGAGGATATTTATGAATTAAAGTCCTCTTGATATAAAATTTAAAATCACCACAACAGGTTAGATTCAAAATTATACATTTTACATTTTAATAATTAAGTTCAGTTGCTCTTGTAATGCTGACTTGCCCAACTATGCATCCATAAATATCCAACAGTCATCTAACACATTTTCTATACGTAGCCATGTTTGCATTCATATGTGGCTTTATCTATGTTGCCATGTATTGTGATGTGAACATATATATGGACTAACAAAAGGCCTTATATAGCTCATACATGTACATGGTCAATGATGGTATATACAGTATAACCCCATATAGGCCATATTTAACTTTGTCCACTCGGGAATAAAAGTTAGACAAATTCACCTCTTTACCTTATAAGGGCGGTCTTCCAAGTAGACTCCGCTGATCAATTCAAAATGAACGTCTGTGACATCACACTCTGTAAATTTCATAATGTCACGTTTACCTAAACTTCCAATACAATGTTTTAATACTCTCCAATCCATGTTATGGCGGTTCACTTACCATCCAGTTTCTGGGCGATTTCATAATAGTTGAGCGATTCCGTTATCGAAAAACTGTTCGAGTTTCGCAGCAGACCGATCCGATTTTGATGGCTGAGAGCGCAATAACTTGTGGTTCCTTTCTTGCCGTAAAGAAAGGAACGGCACGGAAACAGAAGACTTTTTAAACACAGCTGGCCACATTCTCCCATCGATTTTCCGTCATATTCAGCTAGAATGTACGGATGTTGGGCATTCCCCAATAGAATCACTTCCGCTGTCGTGCCTTTGAAAACTGAAACCGGATTTTCAAAATTGGATTTAATGGAAAAGAAAGAAAACAACGGTATGATGCCATTATCTTTTTCAGCACTTCAACTGACCTGGTTGAATAGCGCAGTTGTTGTCAAAATAAAGCTTGTTTTTGTTGGTGCTAAGCTTGAATCTAGTGCTTCTGCTGTAGCGGTCATGGCGGTGAAGAGTGCATGTTTCGCTGTGGACATCGAAGGTAGTAGAGCGACACGGAAAACGACTTTCTAGTATACATTTCTCCAAACATTGGTCTCTCGTCGTGTTTTGCAGCTGTATGTTGTCGTTGGGCGCTGTGTCCAATTCGCCACCGATAACCATTTCTAGTGAAAATAGGCGCTTTTCACACGTTCCTGGAAATAAATGTCAGGTGTCATGACATAGATTTGACTCTTTCAGACGTGAGAACTCAATGAAATGAGGACTGATATCAAAAATGAATAAAATTAAATGAGCTCAATAAATGGATACTAATCTATGTTCTCATAGTTACACATTCGATACCTTACCGTGCAAACATAGTTTTTCCATGTAATAAGATCCCATTACTGAAGATTGGTCAGTTTCGTGTAAATTCACACCTCTGCTGACCATGGCGTAAAGGTGACATACGGTGGAGGTGTCATTGCGCTGAAATGCGAGGGATTTGCACGAGTGGTGCCTTTGACACGTCTGGACACAGTCTTGTAGTGATAGACCCGGTGTCTTTGAAAAAAAAGTGGCGTTTGGGACTAAGTCGGTGCCCAAGATGAAAGCTTCGTTGCCATTCTCGCATTCACCTGCAGGGTGCGAAATGAAAGTACATTTATGCATTTGCACGACGTTAAAGTTGATTTCAAACGCTTTATTCGATGTTGAGGGTGAATTATTTTTGCACCTTGCGTACAATTAGTGCAAGGTTTGTTCACCTTTCACGCAAAACTGCGAGAATGCATGAGCGCTCTCTTATTAATTTAATCTATTCTTATTTCAGAGTATAGACCCGCATCGCTGTTTACGATAGGGTGCAGCAACAATGAAAAAAAAGCCATTTCATTGACTCGTCAGGTTGGCATCTATCGAGTAACGTTCAAATAATGCTGAATGGAAAAGCGAAAATAATTTTAGCATGAAAGAATTTCTTTGTTAAGATCTCACTTTTTCTAAACGAGTTTCTTACAGCTAGTTTTCTCCAAACAGGTGCTCTCCATCGATAACAAGTTCTCTCATGATTAACTCCAATGCCTAATTGACAGTCTTACAACGTTTGCCCTTGAGAAATTTTCCTTTCACGCTTGTGGACATGCTTACTGTTAAGTAACCCCCTCGTACCATTTTGCATGCAATTATCCCCTTTAATTTACTGCATGCGGTGGACTCAGTGCACCTGCAGAAGTATTCACTCTGCACAGCTTCAGGGTTTAATGGGCCCGACTGAATTCCTGAATAAGTGACTAATGCTGGAATCTTTGAGAGCGATATTTTCATCATATGCTGATGTTTTGAAATTTTTTTAATGTTCGTGAATTTAACAAATAATAAAACAAAATTTGCTGTAAGGGCAGAATCACGATAGTAAATGTTTTTGAAATCAACGTGCCGATCGCGATTTATTTATTTGATATTAAACTTTCACAATCATAACGTAGTAAATATATCGAAAACGCTGGTCCAAATTCATTGGGCGGGTATATTGCAACTAAACGGTCTCGTTACCCGTCGATTTTGTTTACAGATATTGTAGCTAGAAGGGTATGTACCCCGGCAAGGACTCCCATAAATGATTAATACGATATTTAAATTTACCTGCATATAAAGTATCTCATAATTAAATTTTATTTATGTAATAAGAATTTTTCCTTTAATAACAAAGCTTAGACTATCTAAAAAATCATTTACTAATTCTTGGAAAAGTTATTTTTTTGCGGCAACGATAAAACTCTGCAATTACTTCATTTTTTAAAAAAAATATACATTTCTAAGTTAAAAAAGTTACTAATTTAAAAACTTGGAGTGTTGTGCGGGTAAAAACTTAAAAATTCTTTAAAAATTTATGAGGGTAATAAATTAAAAAATTCCAAGAAATTTAAGAAAAAATACAGAATTTGCGTTGCATATGGAAATAAATGTTGACTTTACATTCTTCTATTTTTTCCCTAAAGAACCAACGTGCATGTTGTTGAGGATTTCCTTAACCATAAATGAAGTGCTTATGCATAACGCATTGCGTTTTTTGAAAATCGCAGAGGTAGTTTTGCTCAATATTTCCAATCTGCGTACATAACTTCCAGTAGTGTGGTTTTAAATTCAATAACTTTTTTAATGCACTTGTATCATAAAATGATGCATTTGTAATAGGTAAAAATTGCATTCAGTAAAACTGATTTCATTCAATTCAGTAAAACTGCATGTCATAATTTAGACTGGTGTAATTTCTGAAAAAGTAGATCGTTCAACATTTGTAACGAATTTTACTGTATTAATAAGATAAACTAAGGTGTGACACAGCAGTTTATAACAACAACAACTAGATTTGAGTTTAATTTTGCTTATTTTATACAGTAAGTCCAGTCAGTGTCAAGGTGACCGTGTTTTTAGTGCAATCCCATATATTACCTTAACTCGAATATTGGACAAGCGTTTTCACATTGACACTGCCAGGTTGAACAACAAGTTAACAACCAACCTGTAAAGCTATCTGAGAAACATTTTTATCTCCTGTCAATGGCCACGAGATAAAGGAAAGGGAAATTAATGTTTACTTGTCCAATTAAAAAAGCCATTCATTCAAAAATGCAACCGGATGTCAAATTAATTATGTATAGCACAAAAACTGGTGTTGGTTCTTTTCCGGGTAGATCTAATAATTACCATCTATCTAGGAGCAATAAACCAAATAGCAGTCGGCTGATCATTTGCTTCAACCGGTTACTATTTTTTACAACCAAATTTAAATTTACTTTCCCAAACAGCACTGCGTGCACGCACTGGAATGGTATTACGGAAAACATAAATAATAGTATCTCTTCAATCTTATGACGAATGTTGTAATGTTATAAGCGCGTTAAGCAAAAGTAAACATTTGTAAAGATTGACGTCATTTACTAATACGATTACACTACATGTATTAAATGCTTGTTAATCAAGTGTGCTACATTTTTTTTCGGTAATCGTTATTAAAATTATGCACCTATCATATATTTTGTTAAAATATGGTACAGTATAAAATACGTGGTCAATTAAGATAATGAAAAGCAGCAATATACATGTAATTGTTTTTCATTGTTCATCCAGGCTTGGCTCCTTAAACTTAAACCATAAGTCATTCTCAGAACAACCTACTG
>JAQIXS010001969.1:0-25503 GCA_034700785.1 Rossiulus vilnensis | reverse complement strand
CTATATAAACTTGCTTCAGATAATACAATATTTAAAGAGTTGAGAGCAAAAATTACCAAATGCGAGATTTAAAAGAGGAGAATGACACACACACACAAAAAAAACCAAAAAATACACGAGTCCACTTTAGAGGTAATTATAAAAGTGCGTGATCGTCACACACATTCGGAAAAAAAAAATTAGTCGCATTAAACCACTAGATCTGGCGTTTGATCGGTGTTGTGTGCTATATTATTACGATGTTTTTGTTGCCAATCGTTTGTTGAATTGCGCTAATTTCTGCTTAAACTCGTTCGTTTAGGCCTACTATTAGGCCTCTATTGTACAAATAAAACGCAAAATAAAATGAGTTAATGGAATAAGCATATTTTACCAAGCAGTTGTTCTTACACTTTGTACGTAACAAACCATCTGCCTAATTAAATTACCAATTTATAATAAACGGTACCTTAAATTACCATATGTAATAGCGTAATTTGCCTGAAATTCATTGTAGCAAACAAAGTTTGCAAAATGTGAAAGTGTTGTGACATACATTAATTTTTTTTTTCGTAATTGTGCTCGTATTTTTTATTAACGTGAACTCCTTAGAACAACATTTAAAAAAATACTATCGAAATAATTTAGCATTTTATGTATTGCATGTCGTTTCATTTCAATTCAATCCAGTGCCCTACTATCAGTAAACCAACACCGTGTGATAATCCGTCAGCCTAATTTATTCGGTAGATTTCATCACATTATTGTGGACACCAACGTCAATGCTACATCGAGTTTCTCGCAGCTTAATTAAAGCTATCGGTTGGAAAACAATTATTCCAACGTGTCACATAAGTAGGTTTGAACTTGAGAGATTTGGTTATTGCAATGCAAAGTAATTTATTCAAAAGTCTGGATAGACCCTTGCGTCGAATTTTTTTTTAAAGTTATTGTGTAATTGATAACCGCGATGAAAGTCAGACGATATATCACGGCATTGAATACACTCTTAATATAATATTAAGAGTGTGGTGTAAATGCGGTTAATGGATGGATAGAAAGAAAGAAAGAAAGAGAAAAAGAGATTGAAATCATTGCCACGTCACACGGTGTTCATTTCGTCGTCGCTTCCTCGATGTTTGCTGTTATTTCTGTTAGCCCGGGTTTTGTTTTGCTAAGAAAAACCTAAATTTACTCGGCCCACGAGGGCGGATTTCGGTTTAAGGATGAGGATGAGGATGATATTTACGAGCAGCACTGGCGGGCAAACATTTCATTTTACGCGTTTTGTATGATCAATAAACACTTCGTAGCTTAGCTCGGCCCTCGAGATAGAAACAAGAACATCTAGACTTTTGCTTGGCACGAAAAAAAGAGGCCAAAAAACAGAGGGATAAAACTAGTAAAATCATTTGTCGGACGGAATACATAAATAGATTGTTCCCAGAATGAAAAGTGCACGTGTTTAAGGAGCTGTTCATAAATTATTTCACGCTAAAGAGACTGTGCGGTTGTTCAGGTAAATGTTACGAGTATTACGTGAGAATTGGGGATGTTTTTCTTAAAGTACAATAAATTATGTTTCAAAAACTTTATATTTTTCTCCCATTTTGGAAATACTCGTATACTGCGTACCAGCAGGGCTGTCAGTGTATTAATAAGATTGAGAAAGATTTATGTGCATCGAAATTAGGCCCGCAAATAAAAAGGGGATCCTGGAGTCAAAGACGGGCAAAAGGAACTTTCCGGGGATGTCAGAAAAAGTACATTTTTATTATTATTATTTTATTTGTGTTCGCAATGGTAGGAAACGCCATAGGCGAATAATTTAAAAATCGAGTGGAACTGCTTTATAGTACACCGTACTGTATAAGCGTTCTATACGACTTCAATTACGATATACATTCAACATCGATGGTACATTGGTACGACATGTGCCGTGACCCCTAAGCTAAGGACGAGACTGTCATTATTGATACCCAAGCGGTAGGACAGTGGATCCAGAAATGAGGGAGGTATCAGCCTATGCTATAGCCAGTACAAATTATACACTGTAGTTGAAAAAAAAACGTAGCCGTTAAGCCACACATAGTCATACACGTGTATATAAAGCATTTTAAATTCAAGGCGAAGGTGTTTTAGACACCTTTTAGCGCTTTTAGAAAAGCGACAGAGGAGGGTCACGTGTACCCTTTAGACCTTTTGAATCCAGTGGATCCGTCATTGCTATCATGGACGATCAAAGGCTCACCTAAATCTCACCTAATTTTCGAAGGTTTCTTCTCTTTATGCATCATGAATTAGCCATTTATACATATACATGTAAATGTACAGTCGGCCTGTATGTACATGTAATTGCGTGGTCAAATTTCGTGAGTGACTCGGAACGGATAAATGTATAGCGATGAAGTGACATTCAGTATATGAAGGCTGATTCAAAAATGCACATCGACGTATGAAGAAAGTATTTTTCAATCCAACATTAAATATTACATAAAAAAGCATAAGAAATCGGAGAAGAGAAGATTATAATGCTAGAAGGGTAACAAGCCTAATGGCTTGGACGAAGATATACAATGAGCTATAAGACGAAGATATACAATGAGCTATAATATAAATACCCGTCAATACCCGATATTTAAAAAAATAAATAAGCATATTTAAAAATAAAAGGGAAAAGTAAAGTCATATTAGTTGGTAAGGGATGGATGCGATGTTTGCGTGTTTAGCAGATTGATTGATTGATCATAAGGGCTTCCAATTTCTTTTTAACCCGAGGTCCATTACAACTTTAAATCCGACACTGGGTGGAAATGATGTCACGATAAACGTGAATGTTTTCATGCTATAGAATGTGGTTTCAAAAGATTCGTTGCTAGAAAAAAAAATAAGGCGAAAAGACATTAAATTATTACATTCCGCTGACAGTTTATTGACACTTTTGACTCACATAAACACTAAAGTCCCCGGAGAAAAAGTAGGAAAAACGAGAGAAAAATAGATGAATAAGTTTTATGGTGAAGACGGAGACGACGACATTGGACCGTACTATGTACACGTACAGTTGCTGTGAGCGAATTTTTTATATATATTTATACTCTTCCCCTAAACCCTAAATACAACACTGCTTGCGCGTGTAGGCTTATCACAACCCATATATAACTGCATGTACATGAATAGGAAAGTATTATAATGACGCCATGCTGCATGTTTACGCTAACGCGAATTTAATGAAAACATGCATATTGGGGTGGGATTTTTTAATTATTGAATTGCTCTTCCGTTAATATTAAAAAAAAACGTCATCCTACACGTAAATCCACGATCCAAGGACCGAGGTACTTTGAAGACGCTTGAATAAATTGCTTCGAGTAAAATGCAGTCGCAAATCTTTAGGGCCGCCTTAAGATTCATCTTCCTTCTTAAAATGTTCTGCATAAAGCTTTCACAGCTTTTTTTTATTATTTTTTTTATAAGATGCTTCTTTTCATTCTTTTCTAAATACGTCTGCTGCACCTTTTGTCGATATGTCACATAATAGGAGTCCTCCTCCCCCCCATCTATTTTGATGTGTCAGAAACATCTCTTACACTTTTATGATAAGAAAAAGAATTGCTCAACATTTTCGGATTTAAGTAATGGAATGCCGCCATTCTTCACGCGCCTTTTTCCCCATTGGTGCGCCAACAGATATTGATTCATTTTTGTTGAACAATCCAAACTCTTGACGTTTAAGAGACCCTTTGTAGAAAAGCTTTCTCACATCTACTTCCGTAATATATTGCGATATAAGGTGAACCCTTAAGACTTTCTCCGTGCGTTTTTTAAGCTTAGAAACTTGACTATTAAAATTACGTGCGCATGATTCATCGTATACTTTTTAAGTAATACGTTTAACGTATAGAACGTCTTAAAATTATTTTTTCTATTTACTTAAATATACGCCTAAAATATTTCTGTAAATTTCGATACAACTGCTATTGCCGTTCCTTATAGGCTATAGGATGTTCAACTTGGAGAATGAACCCAGAATATCATTTAAGAAATCTGTTGATCAATAAAAACGTTAGACAGCTGCTTCACTATCCGAATACTTCGTAGAAAACAACACGATTTTCTGTTGATTAAAGCAGAAAGTAAGCCACGTACTTCCGTTATCTACTACTTTATAGCATGGTTTAATTCAGATTATCGTTTTTTAAAATGAACACGGAAAAGTTATTAAATAAGGTTTTAACGTAAAGAAAATTGAGTCTAGTCTCAAAGTATAAGTAGCAGAAGTAGAAGTAAAGGAATCCGATGATTCATTGAAATTCAAAATGTACTATGGTGGGTCTTATCCATGGAAAATCAGGTATGTGCATGTAGCTACAGATGCCGTAGACTATGAGAAAATCTGACGCTTTAAATAAAAATCAATAACATAAGAAATAATTTTAAAACGTTTTCGAAAAATCTTGCGTGCGTTGAAATGGCTATATCTCCTTAATACGCAACCGAACTGATAGCTTTTATGATGTTTATAGAAGTATAATCTGCTGGGGTATATGATGGAGTTTTCTTCTCCCCTCCCCCCTCCCCCTTCTTCCCTGATTTTAAAGCGAATTACAATTTTTAATGCGAGTTGAATTTGGTACGCACGCATACATGTACGTGTAAAATAGTAATAATAATAATAATACCGCGTTTTAAGTATGAGTATGGTACAATTGAACAATTGCGACCATCAGCTTTAGTATTCACGTATTTAGTCATAAGCCTAAGATTTCCTACGAATTAAACACGTGTTTCTTATGAGAATATTCAATTTGTTATGACATATTCAATTCAAATTCATTTTCGCTCGTGTCTCCGATTTTAAACGATGAAAAAGACAAATTAATCCCAAACAGCCATTTGCTCTCGCTTTTTTTTATGCCACGAATTCTTTGAAAATGTATTTTCTTCTTCTTCTTTTACCTCTTAACAAAGTAATATCCAAAGTTGCATATTTCCCCCACGTCGTCATTGGAGATGAGCCTCTTTCTTAAAGCTTCGCTTCGCATATTTCAATTTTACGAGGTCCTCTTTTTAATTCAACGAACTCATGCATTCCGATAGAATTTACCGTCAGACTTTATTGATTATTTTGCCACCATCTCTATAAATATCTTTTCGGAAGAGTGCGTGGAAAGTTAGATATTCTATCGACAAAATATACACTATCGGTTTATACGATGAATAGATATTTTCTATTTATTCATTATTAATTCATTCGAGGCAACTTCACACGTTCCCATCAAGGTTTCGATTTCCATAGACTAATCTTTACGTTGACCTTACACATGTACATGTATTGTCGTTGAATAAACGTACGGGTGTTGATGTGATGGTTGATGGTCGTAAACTGATGTCGTTGAACCTGTAAAAAATTCCGGAATAACATTCAGCCGTTTTATGCGGCCCATTATCGTTCTACTATCCCGTCAGATTTTATCTTTCGATCATCTCTTTATAAGGTTCGAAACCTCCGAGAGTGGTTCGAACCCTATGTTTGTAGCTTCGAAAGCGTTCGATCGCGTTATCCTATTAAATCACTTCAGACTATAAGGTTGTTTAAGTTTTAAAACAAACAAACATTTTTATTCGAGCTCTACAGGAGCAAATTCATGTGCTAATATAGCAAACAATAAATGCAAGTAGGCATAAAGGGACTTGGTAGCCTCTTCTCCCATGATCCCTGGATGTGGGAGATGAACGATGATTTCTCGCTTGGCTGGCTTGACCAGTCGCTCGGTTGGGTAAATGGCCCACTTCTTCAATCGCGCCTCCCTAACGGGATGATAGGGCAAGGTTCGACGGCGTGGATTGATGGCTCGAATGGCTTCTTGACGTTCGAGATCGGTTAGCTCCGTTCGAGGTCGATATCTGAGTGGCAAGATGGTAATGCTCGGAATCGAGCCCGGTTCGAGCACCAGCCGGATGTCTTGGCTCGATTGGCTCTGTCCTCTTAACCTCGATTGGCCAGGGTTGACCGTCGAACAGCAGCACGGGTTGTACCATTGGTCCCCGCCTAAGGAGATGGGCCCTCCGTGGCTTCGGGGTCCCGTTCTCAATTTGACCGGATGGTCAGGAGGTTGATCCTCAGGTTCCCGGTTGGGCATCGGTTGGTTCAGCGATGTGACAGGGCTGAGGCTCGTATCAAAAAGCAACTGAAAATAGAAAATGCTCACCCTTATATAGGGTTTCCCCGCTGCATGCTGGGTAACGACTACAGCATGCAGCGGCCTCCACCGACGTTAATCCGCAACATGAGGCGGTCTTCGTTGCAGTTGGTAGACAGTGTTTCTAATTTACATGCAGAGATGATGAATGAGGATTCAATTTTTCTTTGTTGGCCGGGTAACGTTTATGTAACTGTAAATTTTGTTTTTTCCAAGGAAATTTGCAGACACTTTCTGAACTGCATATTTGAAAATGCTTGAGATCTGACTACATGTACAGTGCGCCAAACCAATTTGGGTTTTTGTAATATAGTTACATATATGATTGTTATGCCAATACCTAGACCTACATTGCATTTGATGTCTGGTTTCAGCCAATTTTGTTCGTAACACTAATTGGACTTAAAGTCATAGTACATGTAGCAGTGTTTTTTGAATATTGGATAAATATCAACTTATTAGTTACAGATACAATTTCGTTTCTACATTAAAATTTCTGCCAGGGTCCCTATATGCATATAAGTACATGTCTAATCTTTCAAGACGTACATATTCAAGTTCATAGTTCTTACAGGAACTTAATTGAGGTAGGAAAGTACATAAAGTGCGATTTCAAAATCGGAAAGATGAAAGGAAATGTTCTTGGAGTTCTTTCACCTTTGGAAACATGACAAAGCTTGAAAGACTGGATTGTAAGCTGCGTTTGGGAGGACTTCCCAGTTAGATTTGGCATTGACTATGGTCACATGATTTGCAGCAGCAATGATGTAGAATAAGTGCACCTGTTTCACTGTTTGTGAATGAGTTCCTGACGTCTCCGGATGACTAGAGCCTTTTTATTATGGTTTTTGGTTTATTTCCAGGCTTCCAAAAATTGTCGATTAGTAACTTCTTTTGACACTCCTTCCCATGTATAAGTTACATTTATGGAAATTTGTGATAATAATTAGTTATAATTGTTGTTTTAAACTCAATAATAAGACTTGTTAAACTGCAGTTAACATATATTTCATAGTACTTCTTCTCATAACATCTTTACATCATGAAATCAGAATGCGGAATAAAAAAACATTCTATTCATACTTTAGAACGAAAATAATCCAACAAATTTCCCTCCTTATTTGAGCTCTCTTGAATTCTGTCAACTTTTAACTTTTTCAAAATCTCTTTTAACCTTGGTCCACTTAATGCTTTGGTCAAAAAATCAGCTAACATAACATCTGTATTAACATGAATAATCGTTGGTTCTTGTTTCTCTACTTGTTGTTTTGCGTAATGAAATTTTCTGTTTAGTGTTTTATTTTTTGTCTTTTGAGCTCCTTTTCTCAGTAATCTAACAACATTTAAACTATCACAATAGATCTTTGGAATTGTCTCTTCGTTTTGTATCTTGACTTCGTTCATCAGTTCTCGGGTCCATTCTATTTCCTGTAAAGAGTCTGTTAAGGAATTTAGCTCGCTCTAGGTCATTGATAATGCAACGGTTTCTTGCTTCTTGCATTTCCAGTTGATTATTCATGTTCCATCTCGAATAATAAATCCTGTAAATGATCTTGAATCGGCTGTACTATCCCAGCTGGCATCACAATAGCAATTCAGCTCTGATTCTTCTTTTTGGTAAATAATTTTGTAATCTATTGTTCCTTTTAAATATATCATGTTGCATTTCAGGACTGTTGGACCAAAGTTAAAAGAGATTTTGAAAAATTTAAAGAAGACAGAATAGATGTTCAAGATGTTGGATTATTTTCGTTCTAAAGTTACTTGCATGTGATTGGACGTGAATGTTGTTCTAAGTTATAGAAGAATAGAACGTTTTTTTTATTCCGCATTCTGATTTCATGATGTAAAGATGTTATGAGAAGAAGTACTCCGAAATATATGTTAATTGCAGTTTAGCAAGTCTTATTATTGAGCTTAAAACATAACAAATAATCCAACAATAATCACAGTGTAAAAGTAGTGTAAAAATTAATTTATAATAGACCTACAAGTATTTCGTCCGAAAACAAAAGTTGCCTTTATAATAGGGAAGAATGTTATAATGGCAACTTTTATTCTCAGGCAAAGTTTGATGCATGATCAGGAATGAGAAGTGCAAACATGGTAGGAAAGACACTGGTAACTGCGTTTTTCGCAGTTTTTAACTGTATACAGATGAAAATTCTTAATTTTATTCTTAAATTTATGAACAAATTAATTTGGTTGAGTATTTGACAAGTTTGGGTAAGATTAAAATAACATTGCATCTAAAGGAAATTAAAAATATTTTACCTGCAGAAATCCAGGCATCGTTTTCTTTTTTGCTTATTTTATTCGTTCATGTTTGACAATTTATTATTCATCATTTCGTTTAGGCAATAAGGTCAAACGTAATGACGTAAATTTATTGATGGTTCAATTCCAAAGATGGGCTTGGAAACTGGCGAACATTCCCAACACATTCTTTCATCCCCGTCCTCTGTTGCTGGATCCGATTCTCAGCCGGTGATCTTCTATGGAGTAAGCAGGCTTGTGAACTCTTCCTTGGCTGATGATAATGACGGTGGGATTACATGCTATTTTCAATAAGCTTGCATTGGACATAATGATTTGAGAAATTAATTTTTAAACAATAAATATAATTTAACAGGGGTGTTCGTTGATAAGAAGGCAGCACTGCTCGCAATAAAAAGCAGCCGCGAAGCACGCTTCAAAGCGTTTAAGACATACGAAGAAGCTCTGTCGTTCTCTAAGAGTACTTTTGTTCCGCTGAATCAATCGCGTAATAGAGATGGAGAATTCCTTTCAGCTACACGAGTTGACAACAGTGAACTTGCACAACTTCCAGGTAGACAAACTGGATTTGAAACATTCTGCTCGAAAATTTCGAAAGCGATTTGTAAACTCAGTTTTTTTTCTGCACTATAGCAAGAACATTTCGTGGACCAAAAGCTCAAGATCTTGTAAAACTTCGAAAAATGATTGAAAAAGGAAATGGGGATGATTTTTTGGCAACCGTTTGGGACAATCCTAGATTTTTGATCAGTAGTGGGGATACGCCAACGATACTCCATGTATGTACACGCTCTGTACGATACTAACAAAATTATTTATCACTGAGATATATTTACTGTGTTTTTGGATCTTTTTAGGAGGGACCTCGATACAATGCTTTGCACATAGCTGCCAAATTCAAGCAGCCTTTCATGTGCCGGCTTATTTTGGAGATTATAGAAGATTCCAAATTCATGCGGCTTCTCTACGGGGATGACACTCCAGAAATAAGGATCAAACGTGTCAACAACTTAGTGGACCTCTACTTGAACATGCCAGATAAAGGGGTAACTTGACGATCCTGGAAATTGTAGCATTTTTGCTTAACTCAGTGTTTGAGTGCACCTGGAAAGCCAGGAAAGTGAAAAATGATCAGTGAATTATTATGCTGATAAAATTGCAATTGCCCAGAAATACTAGTACAGCAAAAAGTGCTTCAGTTGTTCAGAAAAATTATTTTGTATATTTTTGCACAAGCCCTGTAATTACTTTAATCTCAACATTGCAATCAACTGATTTATTTCTTCATGCCTAACTGTGCAAATTTAATTCACCAACTTTTGTTAATGGCCCCAAATTTTGTTACTAGCAACATGTGTCAATTAGATACTTACTGGACATTTTTTATTCTACAGTGCTGTGAAACGCCCTTGCATTTTGCTTCAAAGTTTGGATGTCACGAAATCGTGGACATTCTCGTTTCCCACCCTGTGTGTGATAAAGAGCTAAAAAATAAGTTTGGTCAAACTGCCAGAGAGGTGAGTGTAGATCATACTAGCCATCATTTTTTTACGTTTCGTTTTCAACCACTTATTCAGTTTGTTTTCACCGGTCCGTAGATTGCAGGATCTCGATGTCCGTTTGCTGACGTACGGAAAAAAATTGAAAATTCGTTAGAAGGTTAGTGCCTATGTTTCCTGTTAGCATCCTTGAATAGTTTGAAGAAATGTAACTGGCATGATAGCAAGATAGCAACATATTCAGGATTATTTGTATAGAAACTAAGATCAAGTTTCCTTAGATCAATATTTTGTACCGGTTTTGAGTGTCGAAGACAACACCTGCCAGCCGTTTGTCGGCGAACCATTTTCTCCACACGATGCATCAAGTTTATCGCCTTTGCATTCATCGAGCGTCAACAGTCCATTGCAGCCGTCATTGGTGGTCCGTGCTCTTGCTGGACCCATGTCTCCAAATCAGGCAATGCGCCAATGCATTATGACAAGTTTGAAATAAAATGCAACGTTTTGGTGTTGCGATGGTACTTGTGGTTTGTGTGTAATGCGTGTTTTGCTCTTAAATTGAAACAACAGGCCAAAGAACTTCATAGAATATGGAAAAAGCCACGTTGTATGATGAAAAGCAGCACTCCGCTTTCTGGAAGGAATTTGGTGATGGGAATCAGGCTTTCAGACACCGAGAAAGGCTTGGAAAGAATTGGAAGGCAATTTGATTTGTTTTATAAAAATCTGTTTAATTTTTTATTAACAGTATTACACGTGTGCATTCTCTTCTGGCATAGCTTATTATTGTTTGCGTTCAACGTTTTTTTTAAAAAAAAAATTGTATAATTTAATTTTAGGGAGCTGGCAGACGAGTTGAGGGTGCCATGGAAGGAAAAGTGGCCGTTTTTAAATGAGTTTTGCGACTTATCAAAGCCTGATGGACTCAGTAAATTGGAGACCTATTTGAGGAATAATTACAATGTGCTGTTTTCTCAGGTAGATTCCAACGTTTTTTTTTTTTTAAATTAGAATATTGGTTATTGTGAGGTTCAACTTGGCGTTTACTTCGCAGAATATTAGATCTAACTGCATCTCTTAGGTAGTGCTCTCTAATCTTCGATGAAGCAAACTTAATTATTTTAAGAAACGTGAACACACTTTAGCCTTTTTGTACTGCAGGCGAATGGGCCTTCGTTTTTAAGAAATTGAGCGGCTCATGCACCCCAAACTGGAACCATCTGATCACAAAAATTGCATCCTTCCCTTTTAATGTCATTATAATTTAGGTATGCTAGAATCAGGATTTCATCCTGTTAAATTTCATTTTCAGGTTAAACCCATTATTCAGCAAGAAACTTTGAATTCGGAAGAATATATGCCAGACTTCGATGAATCTTCAAACTCGGTGTTTGACAGCAAAGATGCATCCAGCGTGTCGTTGAATAGTTCTCTTAATGGCTTATGCAGAGCATTTAAGAGGCTTAAAATTAATTCTAGCCCTGATTCGGAACGTTTGCATTCCTTTGGCAAGCAGTTGCCACACCAAAGGCGATTGTACAGATCAAACGGTCGCACAAATGACCATCAGTCTACCCCTCCTCGCTTGCAGGAAATTACAAGCATGCACATTTTGGATCAAGTGTGCCTCGACATATCCAATCGGATCGCGTGTGAGCTATGCGACCGGGTTACCCAAGGCAAAGGAAAGGAAATTAAGTTGGATTTTGTTGATAAGGTGAGCCCTGGAATAGAGTGCCTTTTACGAGTTGCCAAGCACAGCTTACTTATCAACCAAGAAAACATTGACTGCAAAGATCTACACGTGAAAATTGCGAAGCTTGTCGATGGCATCATGAAGGACGGTTTCGTTGGCGAAGTCTTCTGTAGCCTCGAACACGGAATGAATGGCACCGATGCATTTATCATCAATTCGGGATCAGAAGACGATAGTATTGATGAAGATTTCAGTCGCTGGCGAGGATATACTTGCAATCATGCCAAGATGAAAGAAATTACTCAACGGCATCTCAGGTGCGTGCTGAGCAACGTTGTACTTTTAATGAAAGATAATTCGAATGGACAGTGCTCGTGCAACTGGATGCAAGATTTTGCATCTTCGGAACACGTTGACAATGGCAAGTATGGCCTTCACAGTCAGGAAAAACTATTCATAGAGAATAACTCGTCAAATAGTCCTGCCTCATCTAGTCAAATACAATGCAAGGAAGTAAAGGCGAATGGACATTTGACTGGAATCTTACCTGATAAGAGCAAATCTGATTTTTCATCTTTTTATGGACAGCAATCTAACGGTAAGTGGAAATTGTTTTAGTTGTGATTATCATCAAACTTTTTGTTGTCAGCTTCTTTCATTGGGTGATATGTGATCAATTTTGTTGCAGACGGTGATGCTGTATCTGATGACTCCGCCGACTTATATGTTACTCCACCGAGTAGCTTTTTATCTAGCCGTAACAGCTCGTTTAGTGATGCCCTCACTCCTGACGAAGGCATTGCAGTTTTTATTAATGGGTGAGAAACATTCATTGTTTTTTTTGCTAATTTATGAATAAAATAGACTGACACACAATTGCTAAGGTTCCTGTCATTCTTTGTATACTACTTAGAAAAACGTTTTTGCAGTAGCCCCAGTTTTCATTTTTTCATTTGTTGTATTTATGGTCTATATTTTTTACCTTTTGTTTGGTTTTGTGGTTTATTCGAGGGTTTTTTTACTAGCCGAATTGAAATTCCCCATCCTTCCCTGACATTCCGGTGGCTTATTGTCATGTATTTTCAATATTTACACTTTCTAAGACAAGCACTAATACTTTCAGATCTCAACCCACAAAGCTTGATCTGGATGTTTTGAGGGCTCTAGAAAAAGTGACGGTTGATCCAGTAATATATCCACACATCAGTAGATGGCATCATTTGGTGTCCACGTTTTCAAAGGAAGATGTAGAAAAGTAAGTACATGTAATTGAAAATGGACAATTTCTTTCTAACTGTCAAAAAAAAAATTAAAAATGATAAATATAATTTTAAAAAATGTCCGCGACATGTTTTCTACATCATTTATTCTTTCTCTTTCATTCTGAAAATGCAGGAAATTTAACATTTTTTTAGTAATTAACCAAGCACATGAACACTGAAATATACAAGATTTTATTCGAATACTGTAAAACATGGGTGTGTTTTTTCTTTTTCGTTAGAGCCTAAATTGTTTCTGGAAATAATGTTTCAGTTTCTTTACAACTTTCTTTTACGTTAATAGGTGGCCAACGCCTTCTGCTTTGAAGACGAGGCGAGCAATATCTCTTAGGAGCGTTTCTTCAGTCGACTCTGGTGCTTCACCTATCAAGTCATCGTCCCATTTTGAGGATGGCCTGGAACTCCACTCAGTTCAGAAAAATCTTTACGAAAGCGTTTTCGCCAAATTAATGCCGGAATAATGTTTCTGGTAGGTCTCTAGAACTTTTAATTTACGTGTAATTCTTATTGCCTGTAATTACTCGATGCCCTAAAATTATTTATGAAATAGTTTTTAAATTGATTGATCATATTTTAATCTATATGCATATGCTTGCAATTGTTTATGCATATGTACATGTATAGTGTATATTGAAAGTAACGAATCGGCATACTATTGACAACATTAATTTTGAATGATTTGTTAATGCCAGTGTTATATATTGTCAAGGTATGATTTAAGTATTTATCATCTGGCTTATTACATTTGAGCTGAATCTACACTATTCTTTCTGAATTCCTGAATGGAGCAGGCTGTAATTACTTTACATGTATTTGTTTATCACGAGGGATAAACGTTACTATTAATTTTATGCTTAGGTGACCAGAATATTTTGGTAATTTAAGTTTATATTTATTTATTGACTTTCTGTACTCTGTAAAACGATTGAAACGAGGGATTACAATCAAATTTTAATCTCATCTAAGCAGACTTCACAACCAATTGCAATGAGCATTTTGGGCTTGCATTTGAAACTCAATGAATAGTTTGTGTAGTTCCGGTTCCTTCAAAATTGTCAACATTTTTGCAGATGCTTAAATGGTAACTGAAAACTTTGTGGGAAATTATTTTATATTAGTCATAACAATTAAGGGCAAACGTTTTTCATATTTTAACTCTATACAGTGTTCAGGCACAAATGACTTCATTTCTGTACATCTCTAAATCTATTGAGATTTGCCTTCGATTGGTGCACCAGTAAGTAATGACATCCAAAAACCACATTCGTAGAAATAGGATGCCATTTCATCATCGATATGAGTGCATTCGAGCATGTTGATTTTGTTTTGGAAAATGAAAATTGCACTTATGGATAAAAATACTTTTGGCAAGTGAAAAGCCTCCGTTATTGAAATGCTTTTGTTTTTCTGTTGTTGCCTATGTACATAGTAATTCTGATAGAAATTTCAACATACATATTTAGCTGTGGTAATAAATTTTGACAACTGAAAATGGCTCTGGCTGTTGATGAGGCGTTGACACATTCTCTGAATTCGTCAAATTTTAGTAGTTTTAAAGAATGGCCTACATCCAAACTATTCTTGCAACATGTTTGAAGTGCTCAGGTATAATTACCAAAGCTCAAATTAAAAGCAACATGTTTATAGGAAACAACATACGTGGGGGAACAACATATGATCTTTGCAGATCAGTGCTTCATGGCAAATGAAAAACAAAAACGTGACTAACATTCTCTTCGATGAAGCCAGTATGAGAGCTATCGATTACAGTAGCAGCTAGTATTAGTGCAGCATAACAGGACTTTAGCATTTTTGAACGTGTACATTCTGGCGGCTTGGGTTGCCGAATTCCCTGCCTCCTGACTTTCATTATTATCTGTTCCTCCAAGTTCTATCTTGCGTTCCTCGTAGTCATCATCGATTGCTGTAAATTGGAGAGCAATCAAATTCACAGAAGTCCCTTTAGGAGCTTCTTCCAGGGTCCCAACACCAGTGGCGCCAAATAGCAACAGGTTTATTTCTTTAACTAGATTCGCTGAATTTGTGGGATTACTCCTAGACTCCATGATAATCGCAATCTGAAAGTACTTCACAGCTAAATACCCAAGTCCTCTTATTTGACAAAATAATGACCGAAATTAAGGACTTTAGCCTATATTTCTCTGCAAAATGTGTTTAAAAATTATCAATTAAATGAACCATAAAAGGCAAAGATGTTCGAAAAGACGAAGATGTTTTAGAAATATTAATGGCAATGTGTTTTAGTCTGAAAGTCTCACAAAAAATGTTTACAAATAATAATTATCAAGGTGACAGATGAACGAAAAATACACGTTGAATATTTCCACGATATCCACGGATAAGATATGACCAAGTTTCGTCTTGTAAAGTAAGTGGAAACATTTAATTCTTTTTCATTTTTCGGACTTCCGTTTTTGACTTTTTCGAAGCGCACAGTCGCAGCAGTCTCTTGACCAGGAAAATGAAAACTGCGATGCCTAGACTTAATCCGAAAATGAAAAACGCGATGACGTCCAGTAGAAAATACTGAAAGAAATTCAAATGTTCTGCAGCGCTCTTCAGGTGCTTCGCCCCTTTGTGCCGAATAACATATTCCACCCAGTAAGCCGCTGTTTGCAGTGGAGGTTGAGGACGATCTTTTATCAAAGCCGAAACTTTGAGTGCATTTTCTCTATACCTGAATATAAAAAAAACGAAAATTCACATTCAGAAGATATTTGTTTTGCCATTTGCGACTAAAGTCTTGTGTATGTTTGATAGAGAAACTCAAACATACACAAGACTTTAACTACATACATGTAGTTAAAGTGTGCCAAACCATGACTAACCAAGTGTCAGAGGGGGAAAAATTGACTAATTTCGTGGACAATTTTGTTATCACTAATTTACCTTACGATTGACGAAAAATGTTTTCCATAACGTGTTATTGCACCCTCAATAAACGTTCAAAACGCCCGTTTTCTGGAAGCTGGAACACACATATGATTCCATGGGACCAACGTTGAATAGCTTTTAATTCATATCCACCTTATCAAGGCTTGCTTTCAAACCTGTGCTCAGGATTTGAAAATGGGAGCAAAAGGGGGTGATTCGCATATTGGGTGTTTGGCCGAAATTCCTACAATTTGTGGTGGTTTCTATTGTCATTTTAGCCTTTTCTTCCAATATTTCACCCAAAAGCATCCCCCATTCCTTTATCCATGATCTTCATTGCTTTAGTAATATTTATAATTTTTCCTTTGAAAATGTGCAGTTTTTAGTGTTCAAATATTTTTCTGCACTTTCCTTCCAATCGAGGAATAAACAGGTACGGATGTTTTGCATTAGCATTACATTATACCTATAGCAGTTTTAGAGGGGAAGGACACTTCAGACGTTATGGCTTGGCACCCCTTTTTTGTGCAGATAATGTACTTTTTATTGGTTAGCAATGCATTGATTTTCTCCAGCAAACTTTCAGGCGTGACAGTTTGCCAGTCAATCATCTCAGCAAAGCCCTTGTCGATGGCCAGGTTAATGTTGGCGTCTCTGTCCATCCCAAAGGGCACCCCCAGCAAAGGCACCCCGTGGTAGGCCACTTCTTGGGTACTCGCAATTCCTCCGTGAGTAATCGCCATACGGCATTTTGGATGTGCTACGACATAAACGCCACATTGTTGATCAATTGACAGTGAGAAAATACAGTATGTTACGAGGAAATCTCGCTCACCCATTAGATCTTGTTGGGGAATCCACTTGGAAATCATGACGTTCTTCGACAAGCCTTCCAGATTGACTTCGTATTTCCAAATTACGTTTTGCTTAACTTTTGAAAATGCCCACTTGAACGCCTCCACCACGTGATCGGGCAAAAACCGGCCTTGAAGAATGGATCCCATCGAAAAAACGATGAAACCATGCTCGTCTGATCCTTGGATAAAAGTTTCTAATTCCTTTAAGAGTAAAATAAGTACGCTATAAAAGAACATAGGGTAGAGATATAAGTGAAAATGGAATCAATTGTTAGGGAAAGTGTTGACTAGTCTACTAGTTATAGTTCCAAAGCTTCAATGCAGAAATATGCAAATGATCATAATAATGGCGTTTTGCTTTTACATTTCTTATTTCTAAACTTATCGTCTAGTGGAACTTAATCGTTTTATTAAGGCCGACCCAAAAGGATGCCCACCGTGCAAAAACGTGTACATATTTTAACTTCAAATGCTTATTATAATTGCTACACTTATTTAACTTCAGTGTAAAATGGGTCGTCCACTTGGGTGTGAGTCTGTTTTCGTAATTTGAAAATGTCCCAATTAAACGAACTTGAAAACAAACAAAAAAGAAAGAAAAAACGTTATGCGACCTCCGAAAGCTGGTTTTTCTTCTCAATGAAACCTCTGAAGATAGGAAATGGAGGTTACGTAACGGTATTTTTAAGATTTCATTTGTGTAAGTAAACGGGACATTTTCAAATTATAAAAAATCAGCACTCTAGAGGACGACCAATTCTACCGAAAATTATAATACGAATTACGAAAGGCATTCAAAACGAGACCTCAGGCAGAGCCTCTCCAGGGCGACAATGCATTCCTCCGATTTCCACCAGATTAGGCATCGACGGCTTTGGCTGCTCAAAGGAAAAGTGGGTGTTGACCAAAACAAGCGAAACGTTCTTGGCCAGGTCTGCAGAAGACTCTTCAATTGGAAAATATTTGCTGACAGTTGCATCATTTTGGGCCGTAAACATAGATCGTAAAATGAGCAATCCGATTGACATAAGAGTATTAGCCAGCCTTTGAAGGAAAGACATCTCGGGCTTGAAGGGCGTCACCCCTAGGGGTACGTAAGAGAAGGGGTAGGGGATGTTGAGGTCCCAAGCTACGTGAGGCATCAGGGAGGGCGGAGATAGGATTATTACGGGTGCCCCAATCTTCCGAGCAATGTGCAAGTAAGGCTCGCTCATGATGTTGGTCACAATGACATCGTAATGACCGGGGTTCTTGACAAATTCCTGCATCTGCGTGTCGTTGTACACCACGTTGATGCTGTCTGAGAACATCTGGAATATTTGGAATATGCCACCTCCTTGGGTGTTACTAATGTTGAAAGCTTGCGAACTGTTGGATATGGTCAGGAAAAACTTATAGGCATCCTCCAAGAAAATTGTCTTCACCCCTGGAACTGTCTTGGATGGCGGAATGTTGGTTATCGAAGTGATGTCGTGCTTTCGCTTCGCCAGCTCTTCGATGAGGGGGTCGAATGTGTTTCTCTGGCTTTTGGATGACATGGGTACCAAAAAGAGGATTTTGGAACCTTTGGTTGCTACAACCAAACAGGTCAACGTCAGTGCCACCATGAGCAGGAACAGCTTCATGACTAGTGGCTTAGTAACCTAAGAACTATAAAAATACTTTTAATTGTTAACACACATCATGAAAGAAGGGTCGAATGTTAAATCTAATGTCTTTCAACCAATTTGACTTCAGACGGTAATATATGAAAGATAATTTTCAATTGTAAAGCTATTCCAGTTCAATAATATTATGAATGTTGTTTTCAAAAATGGCATAATGTGTGTGCTTCTGTTAATTAACGGAATGCCGTAGGCGAAAATGTTTGAAAAAATCGTGTCAAATTATGGATTTTGGCCTAAATTTCTGTTAAAAATTTGCTTGCAAATACAGGTTCTATATGCATGTACATGCATGTTTGGCCATTATTAGAAAGTAATGGAATGCAGAATATTTTGAAAACAAAGTTCACACATCGTGAATTGTGTAAAAACAACCGTTGCTTATAAATGTAATTAAAGAAACGACATAGGCGAACATTTTTGAAACATTCGTCACAAAAAATAAGTCACAAATTGTGAATTATTAAAAATATGGCGCTGTTGGCCAAAAAAAATTGAAAACCGAGATAACAACACATTGATTTTCGTCTGCATTTCTATACAAAATAATAGCATGCTGCAGAATTTGGACAACCCGGACAAGTGGCATGGATAAGGCTATTTCTGATCGTTTTACATGATGGATTGGCCGTTGGTGGAGGATAATAACCTCTCCAACCCCCATTAAACACATCACTGTGACATTGTGATAAATACATGTATTTTATGATTAGTTTAGAAATGGTGCCACACTATGTTTAGTTTTGGTACTAACCACCACATGCATTACACTTAGATCAACAACATAAATGTTTCTTACCAGAAAATTGTACATACAATATAAATTCTATAATATAATCCTAATAAATCTTATAAATCCAGCTATACGTTATATGCTGTCGTGGCTGGAATAGCTTTGATATCTTATTTACTGAATGATTTCAAGGTTATACTATCGTTCACGCTTAGATTGTCACTATGGTTGGGTCGACCAATGGCAAATCGAACTAATGTAGGTTCATCGTCTTCATTTCAGCACTGAGGCAATATTTGTCAAGCGTTAATGATGAAAATTAATACAAATTGCTTTCACACGTGTGGAATTTTGTATTATTGTCCAAGCCTTAATTATGCAATCGATTCATCTTCATGTATGAATTTGTTTTGTAGTGTTAGCAACTAAAGACGCGTGTCCATTTAAGAGGTGAGAGCGAGAGCTGCCTATCGAGACCTCAAAATCTCAAGTAGACACAGTAATGAGAGAGCTATCGAGACTCGACATTGCGATTCAATGAGAGCACGCAGCTCTCAAGTGGACTGACCTGGTTATTTTTGGCTCTCGGGGGGCGAATTAGGCATTCGTTGTCTGAGCTAAAACTGTAGTGTAGAAATTGGTGATCGTAGTCCA
Organism: Rossiulus vilnensis; assembly: GCA_034700785.1. NCBI lineage: Eukaryota > Metazoa > Arthropoda > Diplopoda > Julida > Julidae > Rossiulus > Rossiulus vilnensis. The sequence continues at coordinate 5,763 of JAQIXS010001969.1, read as the reverse complement.
TCGATCTGCTGTCCATGGTTTTCATTGTTGCAAGGTTCGATCTTGATAGATTGTTGGCAACACCAATAAACAAGTTGAATTTTCGTGCATTTTTTGAAATTTGTTCGCTTACAATGGTTGACAATAAGATATAAGGTTGTTTTGATTTTTATAAAAAGTATTATTTGGCGATGAGCATAGAGGTTTACTGACACTTCTTCTCAAACTCTTGCAGAAGCCCTTGATTCTCCCTTAGGCTTACCATTGCCATAGTCCACGTGTTCTGGATTTTTTAAAAGCAGTTGAATAAGTGCCGCCGAATTGAAGAACATTCATTCTGGTCTTCATGTGGCATTTGCCTCTTGTGAAATACAAAATCTTTTTAAAGACCCTACTGAGTTATTCTCAAATAGAAAATTCTCAAATAGTAAAACTGTGCTAGTGTTTAGGCACATTTGTTCGCTTGTTCCGAATGAGAAAATTTGAACTTTTCTCCAAGTTACCTTGCGTGTTATCAATAAAAAAAACCGGTTGAAAAGTTGTTTTTTTAATTTTCATTTTTTACGAAGATTACCCACCCGATCTCTGCAACCTTTCGTGATAGTCATGGAAATTATCTGAATGAGCATTTATTTTAAATGCATGTACTGAAGACGGTATGCATGTGGTTTTGTAAACGTTTCCCTTATTTGTTATTGACAAAATGTTTCATTACTTGTCATAAACATTTTAAGCTATACTTGTAAGTTTCTTAATTGCTTCCCATGACAATTACAAGTGCTTAGACCTACAGTTTACATGGTCATAAAACGAATACATGATCGCTTTTCAAAGTAATGAGACATAGTGAGTACATTCATGACGTGTTAGATGCAAATCCCTAGTTAGAAGTCTCTTTCGCAAATGTTACCATTGTTGTTTTGGTTTTATGACTTGGAAACTTGAATTGTCAAACTTGCAATGCCCATATCACGTCAAAAGGAGGCTCAAAAGGAATGGCGCATCATACACTGCATTTTACCATTTTTCCTGATAATGTTTTTCTTCAGCCTATAGACGTCACAGACGTTTTTATGTATTTACGTGAGCAAATAACATCGCGTGCCATTTCGCCTTTTCACTCATGACCATAGATGACGCCACTAGTTCGTGCCAGTTGTCAGGCAAACTTTGAACGAGTTGAAAACATTGTACTTCGTCGACACAACAGATCGGTTCCAGGTCAATGTATATATTTGATTTCGAGAGCAAGTTCAACGATTACCATTTCCAAATCCAACCTTTCCGCGCCGGAGTACGGAACATGAACTATGTGAACCATCAAAGCAAACGCACGTTTTAAAATGACAACCACATGTAGAAGAAGTGGTAACGTGGCAAAATAGTAACACCGAAACGCGGATACTTCGACAGTGAACAATTTAAAGGTAAGATCTATCATTTCATAACGTCATTTGCGTGTATTAAAACAATTTTTTTTCCGGAAATGTGCCCACTTTTTAAGTCTGTAGGCTATGGTCCGAGACGCACACTTTTTCACTATTCTTCATTTTTTTTATAAATTATCAAAATTAAAGTTTGTAGTACTCACAGCGCTAAGACAGGGTAATAATTTTTGGATAGATTTTCATCTCTCTCACGTTTTATGAAAAACTGAAAAAAAGGGAAGCCTTGTCATACTTTCTAAAACTTTCACTCAATTGCAGTAGGCCTACATGTATATATAAAGCAATGAAAAATGCACAATTTTGCATAAATTGTACTTGTAACTCTACGAGTTCTTAGGGTTTTTTTTGCACTAACTCCATGCATGCGCGAAAAAGTGAAACTATGAACATAAATAAATCCAATCTAGGAAATTTTCAACGAAGTTAGACATCCATTTGACCCCTCGTAGGCTACAAGGTGTTGTCCAAGATTACCATGACTCATCGAGTAACACCCCAAACGCCTACATATTTTCTAGTTTAACCCATTTAGAAGCGTTTGAAGCGATTTTTTTTATCAAATGCACATGCATATATCACCTTTCAGTTTTGTATGCTTTCTCAGGATTATTTAGATTTCCTATGAACATGCTATGATAGTTGTATTGTTTTGGTCTATTTGACTTTATTTGAAGTAGGCTTATTTAATATGTTTTAGTGTAAATGATGGACGGTTATCCAATGCTTCTTCATCCAACATCGGACAACCATGCAAATTATAACACGGCCATAAACGCACAGGTCAGTCTAGTGTCTTGTTCATTACCAGCTTTATTAGCGTTCCAAGCATTATTTGATGTCAGCGGCATGGAAATGCACCATGGTAATCGTGATCGACAACGAACGTACTTTTTATTTAATTAGTGAAACGCTTTCCAAAAAGTATTTTTTATGAGCATCACAGGCATGTGCGAGTAATGTTTTTTGTACTGTGGCCATGCTTTTGGCTCAGTCTTGAAGTTTATCACGAGGACGTCGACTCAAAGGAAATTCTTGGTTGAAATGGAATGACGGTGTCCAAGTATGGGACAGGGCAATCATTTAACTTTGGACCAAATTGTGAGGAATGACTCATTCTCTGCAATGGGTTTTCCTACGATTTCGAAATTAGGTCTAGTAAATACATGCATACACATAGACACAGGTGCATCTTTTGGGCAAGTGACAGAAATTGGCGTCATAACAGCTGTGTGTAGTCAAACTAACCTAGATTAACAAAACCATAACACTCGTGCAAAAATGAAATTGTTTGTCTGGAAAGGAATTTTTTATCAAATATATTCGACTAGCAGGAACTTGGGATAACGAAAAAGCTAAATAATTTAAAGTACATGGAAATAATTTTCATTTAGGGATAGGTTTGGGGTTTTCAAATCTTCATACAAATAAAATTGAAGCAATTCAATTTTCAAAATTGGTCACGACATACAAGTGCATTGAAGTGTTCCAAATATCAATCATTTTCGATTAAAATTTTTATTTGGAAAAATTCAGGCTTAATTAAATCGCCTATTAAATAACATAACGATGATAACTAAAAGCACTTTTTGGCAGACCCGTGCTCAGGATTTCAAAATGTGGGGTTTCTGTAAACAATTGCAAATAACGGATTTTCCAAATTCTTTGTAACAATTGTTTATAAATATAATTAAAACTGTAGTTTCGTTAGAAAACTAATTAAAAGTGATGGATTTTCAATACAAATTTTGTTTATAAAAGTGATTAAGGTAATTTTTTAATACTGTATTAACTAATCAGAAATGATGCTTTTTGCCTTAACTGCAATACAAGTTTTGTTCATAGAGTAACGAAATAAAGGGAGCATCAAAAATTATAAATGATGGATGTTTGCCAGAAAATTGTTTATGTACATGTGTATTAAACAAGAAATAGAGAAAGCAATAGGCGTCCGGTTTGGAAAAATTAAATAAAAATGAAAAATTTTAGTCGACGTTTCTTTCAGAAAATTGGTATACAAATTGGAGTTAAAATTCGAAAGTTAGAATCGAAGAGATCACGTGGCGGGTTTCATGGGCAGTAGTTCTATTTTATCATGTGGGTCCTTCGCTGTGCAAGTTGACAAAATATGGTTTCTAAAAAGACTGGCATATCGTCTTCACGACCAATTTGAAGTAATGTATGTTAATTTATAATTATTATTCTAAATTCTTATGCCATAACTATTATCATTTTACACGCTACAACTGCATTGTTCAAAGAGCTCATGGCTCGTGTAATGTATTGGCCTGCATGTGTTACTGATCGTGTATATACAGTATATATATATATAGTTTTCAAAAGTTGTTTTCCAAAAAAAAAGATTAACCTTCCCACAGCGTACATTGTCACATTGTCACGTGCTGAAAACCTGTGCCAAATTAAACGTTGTGCTTGAATGACATTCAATAAATGTTTCCATCTCAATGGGTTGTCCTCCCTATTGTGACGGCATGCTGGCAGGCCACCTGAAAATCGCGAGTTTGGAGGAATAGACAGCAGGAAACTGTGTTACGAATTAAGCCTGCATGCTCTCCAACTAAGCTACATGCACAAAATAGCAGTAAAAAATCATTAAATAAATTTTTATGTGTATCAATTTTATCATGGTCGAGTACAAAAAGTTGATATGTAATTGTGACTGTTTTCACGTTTATGACAGACTGATCTCGGCATAATGGAAGCTGCACAAGATGTAACTACTAGTCAAACCACCATTAATACAGTAACAATTGACGATCAAAGCATAACAGAAGAGCCAAACGGTTGCGAGTAAGTAAAACAAAACTATTTCCTGTTACAATTGTTACCAGTTGCAAATCTAACAGCTCTTTTTAGGGGAAATCCTCATGACCAAACACTTGTCTTTATTAAGCTTAAGCTGCCATGTTCTGCACCATTCTGATAAGATGTCAACATCTCTTATTATTTCGTTTGTCAAAAATTGTTTGCCCGCTAGGATATGTGCTCCTTTTTCATAATTTAAAAATACACATATGTCGTTCATTTATAATATAAAAAAAAATTGAAAAATTCGTTATGGAGGCATTTTCAAATTATAAATGATAACTGAGGCCCTAGTGGACAAACAATTCCACACCGTTAAAACTGAATGTTATAATTATAAAAAGTATTTGAAGCAAAAATGTGTAATTTATTTGCATGGTGGGCATCAGTTTGGGTCGGACTTAAGCTCAAGTTCAGCTCACACATTATGAAAGTAATTTCATCAAATGGCAGGTTTACATAGAATTGCATTTTAGAACTTGATTTACACAATATATTAGGCAATTATCGTCGACGTCACACAGTAAGTTCTTAATGTTATGATTTTGGGAGGAGGAGGTGGGAGAAGGTAGAAGAGAAGATGACTCCGTAATAAACTCCCTGCCAAGGAAATCAAATTACTTCGTATCCAAATGCTACGAAAAACCATTTTCCACTTGTGATTATTTAAAACTTCAATTTTCAACGTATTTCCACTCTATTAAATAAATCATTTTTGAGTGTGTACACATTATTGACAGGGGTGTCTTACACATTCCCTCTCCGTTGGTGACGTCTGGTTAATAATTATTATGATCGATAATTTTCAGTTTAATCACTAGTAATTAGGTAATTAATTTGTGAGCGGTATAAACTGGTTTTATTATGTCGCAAATGATATTGTCAATAAAGAGTATCATGAATTTGAAAGAACCGAAAAGATGCAGGTTTGTGAGTCACGTATTGAGCAAGTTTCAATTGTTTTTTTCTTCAGACGTTAATAAATGATAGGAGTTATTATTATTATCTGAATGATATGTTAATAGCTTAATATTTAAAAAACACGTAAAACAACTATATTTGTGTTTACAAAGGGCAAGAAACTGATTTCAACAGAACATCATCAACTTTATCTATAATGTCTACACACACTACACCAAGGAGGGAAGTTATTTTGTCATACATGGTGATGTCTGTCGTTGATTTATGAAATGTTGTTGAATTGAAGTAATTTTATTTGGAAAACATGGGCCAGAAATGTCAGCTAGAAATCAATTATGCAAAGCCGAAGCATTTTGCAACGTTCTTACAAACTCATAATGCAAACATTTAAAAAAAAAATACGATATGATGATACAAATTTTTCTAAAACAATGTTTAATTTCAGAGCTGCCCAGAAAAAGCTCCGGTTAGTTGTTGAACATCTGGCATTTAGGTAAGTGCGTTATGGTAAAATTTGGCAATTTTCACAGCTAAATATTTTTTGTTTTCAACTATTTTGCTGTTGAATGAAACGAAGCATTATACAGTAAAA
>JAQIXS010001968.1:0-25507 GCA_034700785.1 Rossiulus vilnensis | reverse complement strand
CTTAGGGAATTTTAAAATATTTCAAAACCTCCAATTCATTATTTGTTCTCTTGTCTTGATCGCAGTATCTCTCATCAACTAACAGGCTAACTTTTGTATATATTTGAGGTTGGTACAACTTTAAGATGAATAAGATTGTAAGAAATTTAATTTTTCACCACACTTGCGATTGTTTTCCAATCATTTAAACAACGTCGTCCATCTTAAAATTGGAGGCATTCAGAAACTGCGTTTGTTCGACGTACTGCTGTTCCCTAACTGGGATTGCTAAACATAAGTAATTCATCATTAATGTAATGTAACCACCATTAAATTCCCATCAATGCCGAATACGTATCTTGAAAAACCCTAGTTTATTCAGTATTTTGTAAGGAAATTTCAGCAAGAGCGGACAGAAATAATTATTACTAAACTGATGACGAGGTCGTTTAATACGCATGGAAACTGTACATTTTACTCACGATGAATTTTAAGATTTCTTTTCCCAAGATATTATAACATATAGAATAACTGAGTCAAAATAGAAGTTGACTAGAATTAAGAACAACTATTAAATAAAGTTAGATAAAAGCTAAACCGTCCCAGTAAACAAAATTAAATTAGATTTTATATTTTGCGTCGAATCTAGACGAATTTACGGAGATGTTAAATGATAACATTTTTCCTAAACAAAGGCAGCGTGCAATGACATCTTGCAATGACAGTGCAATATTTAATACAACAAAATGATAGAATGTGGGATTCACACGAGGACATATTCCAGAAGGAAAATACATGTATTTTGATAAACAATCTGTAAAATAAACACGTATCATCACTGGTCTTTCAGAATTGCTTGCTGAAAGTATAAGTATATGTCAATATCTTTAAGCAATGATAAACGATGTAAACAGTCGGGTACATGTACATATCCCTATTAAATAAACACACCAAAATATCACCAGATATGTTATCTCACAGCTCAATAGCTTATTTGACCTAGCACCTCAGCCGAGGGAAACAAGTCTCTGGAAAACTTGACAGGTCATCACCTCCACATGGCAACAAATCGTGAGACACAATCGTCAATATATTCCAGATTAGCTTATGCATTGTAAATATTGATAGCAATGTTAAAGAAAATAAAAACAGGTCAGAATGAAACTGCATGTATATGTACACAATATCCTGCTATATTCACTGCACATGTGTTTTTATTTAAAACCAGGAAACAAACTAACTTACAATGTATGCAAGTTCACACATTTCTGATGGTTTAATTACCGAATATTGATTAAATGTCAATCTCAAGGTGCTTGACACGAAATAATCCAATTGATAAAAAATGGTTTTCTGGTAATCGATGCCCAGCAAGATGCACCTGACAAATCCAACTCAATTAGTTGGAAGCTAAATTTCCCAACATTTACTAAACAAACTATTTACGATAATTTGTGAACACAATAAATAATCTGAACAATAAATGCAGGCTACTATTGTCAGTTGACAGTAGTAGAATGTTTGGTGAGTGGCAACCTTTGGAGCCTGTAAATTGACCAACACATTCAATTTGATAATTGAAAAATATAGTTATCCAAATTACTTCTTCGTTTTCGTATACAATAATTATTATAATCAAAACTGCTTCTTTAAGAAAAATCATTGATTTCCTCTACAATTTTTACATGCATGCTTTTCCAAAAACAAATAATATATGAAGATATTCTCATTTTGGGGGATTCTGTTTTCGCTCTTTGAAGTCGGTATTCTTTTGTTCTAACAGAATGATTACTTTAGCATGTCTTTATTAAAGAGGGCATCTTCTATGTACATGCACAGTGTATGGATACTAATTGGATGGGAAAGGTCAGGATTCATGAGAGTGGAACAAATCGTAAAATTGTCGTTTGCACAGTCGAATGTTGCAACTGATTAAAGTTAATGATTCATGTCTAAAGATCAAATTTCGTCTAAATGCACCAAACTTCGCCATTATTAATTTAGCAATACTAATTTTGCAATTAAGAATCACACATTTTACATAAAAATGAAACACTATAATGGAATAAAATTACGATTTGTAACTCAAAAACCATAAACTTAAAAGTATTTAAAAAGTAAGAAAATATATATTTATATATATGAAAGTTTGAATTGTAGATTAATTATAATATTTAATTTTTGTAAATATTCAGCATTAATTGCAATTTATATCATTGTTTTAAAATTGTATGCAAATCGAACTCAATCTGGAAGGTGTTGTTAAAAGTTGTTGCATTTCTAAAGTAGTTATGAATCAACAACATTGAATATAGAGTATAGTGTATAGTGTGTTTATTATGTTTTTTTAAAGAAATTGAATACGTCAGGTAATTTTAGTTCTTGGAGGAAATATAAAAGTAATCAGCAAGGTGTTGTTGGTATTTTATGGTATTGCTGTAGGCGGCAATAAAGATGAGGGTTAATGCCTAATTATTTTATTTAGGAATTTGAATTTTAACTCCTATAATCCCTAACAATTAGAACTTTTTTGACAAATGGGTATTGGGTTTAATAAAATTAGTGTTACTATGATTTCCCGAAAAATTTGTGACAGTGGAAAAAGTCGAATCTTGAATTAAATATTGATACACACATTACTGAAACGTTTCTCCAAAAAGTGTTTTCATTTTACTTAACGGATTACATAATTCTTACAACATTCTCAAATAACGAAAACACTTATTACCACTTCTAAAGACTGAATGAATTCACTTCAAATCATTCTTACTTCTATGTTGTCTATTTGTAGCACTCACAACTGGATTGCGGTACTTAGGGCCAACTCTGGGATACACGCTTGCGTCTGTCTGTCTCAAAATCTACATCCAACCATCAGGTAAACATATTTTTTGCTAGTCTTGCTTTCATGATTGTTGGCTAGCCTTACTCATAATGATTACGATATTTTTTATTCATCCTATAAACATATAAATTTCAGAAACTCCAGACTACGACCAAAAGAATCCTAGATGGCTGGGTGCTTGGTGGTTAGGATTCTTAATTGTGGGATTAATCCAAATGATCATTGCGGTTCCAGTCATTCTCTTTCCAAAACAGTTGCCGGCAACGCGCAGTAAAATCATTGTGTCAGAGACTGATGACAATTTTGGCAAACAAGAACTGAAAAAAGAAATAGGAAATAACCTGCCTTCGATAAAAGGCAAGCGAAACAAATTCAGCGTCAAAGGTCTTAATGATCTTGTATTCCATTAACTTATTTATCCATTTTATCAGATTTTTTCAAAGCTATTCGAAGAATTTTACGCAATCCAATAGTGGTTTTGGAGCTACTTTCAACCGGACCCCTTCTTCTTGGCATTGTGGGATTCAGCACATTTCTGCCAAAGTATCTAGAATCAAACTTTGGAAAGACTTCCGCTCAAGCCACCGTGTTCACAGGTACGAGAAACACCATAAGCCCAACTGTCAGTCTGTCATTGCCCAATGCATGGAGTTGTACCCATTCGTTTCTTCCCTTTAGGTGTATCTGGAATGTGCATGATGATGGTTGGAAGCCTGTTGGGAGGCTTAACCGTTTGGAAATTCAAGCCAAGGGCAGTCTCCGTTTGTATTTGGTGTCTCATAGTAGACATCATTTATGTCAGTGGAATCTTCACTATCATGAATTTTAAATGCAACAGTGTTTCATTTGTTGGGGCAGATTTCAGCAGTGGAGAGTGAGTCGCAACTCGCAAGCAATTTAAGTGTCATAAAACATTTAAGTGTCTGACTGAATTCCTTATTTTTTTCTATTAGGTTGAAAGTGATATCTGATTGTGCTCAAGACTGCCAGTGTACATCCAAGTTCGAACCTGTCTGCATGGGATCTCAACAATATTTGTCGCCGTGTTTCGCTGGTTGCAATGATTTTGAAACATTACACGACGGCCACAAGGTACATCAGTGGTGGATCTAAGATTCCTCAATAGGGATGTGGTTCAAATTCAGTGGCAATGGAAAGTGGGCGGTAATGTTATGAACGACATGCGTGGCGATAGATAGACAACTGTTATGAAATATGAACTGATGTTGAAAGACAATTCAAAGCATATTGCACTGCAGCTATGTACACGTAGTCAATTTTATATAAAGGTTAAATTTATGGATAGAAAACGCCAGTGGTGCATCTAGATAGAACCATGGGGTGGGGGTTGTAAAACATACGTTCAATTAGCGTAACATTATTAAATGGACAGACCCAACTTCGTTTCACAAAAATTCAAAAAAAATCCATTATTGCGTCAATAGGAAACTCTCGCCACAGGCTATTTGAAACGGGCAGCTTGTAGGTATCTAATATATTTGCGTAGACGAATGGAGGCATTTTTAATATTTTCAGATATTTTTCAACTGCACATGTGGAATAACACCAGTTTTAAACAAGAGCATGACAGACCTAAACCTAACAATGCCAACTGCTGAAAGTGGTTACTGTCCAGGTAGCAGAGATTGTGCCTATTTCTGGCCATACATCATCTTGTTAGCCATCGTGAAAATGATGGCTGCAACAGCGAGAGTAGGAGGACTACTAGTATTCATCAGGCAAGTTTTCAGAATATCAAACTGCTGAAACCTACATGTATACGTAATTTACAGCCTACTTTGCTGATCGGCAACTGTCTCTTATTCTTGCAGAAGCGTTGATAAGCAAGACAAAAGTATAACAATATCAATGATGGGAACCGCTGCAAGTCTTCTCGGTAAGTAAAGCATTGCATCTTTCATGCACACTGCATAAATAGACATCAAATCACAAATCATTTTCAGAAAATGATACATAAATTAAAACACCAAACAAATTACATGTACTATTAATCGCAAAACTTTGGTAATACGCCTTAATAGCTTTATCTCAGGACGAATAATTTATGTACTCCATGTTTTATGCAAATAAGGAACAATTAGGTGGCAAAATATCCTATTAAATTAAGGACTAATGTCATATATTTAACACGTTTACATTTGTTCACATCAATTTTGGTTCGATTATTTTTAGGATTTATACCTGGTCCAATAATTTACGGTGCTGTCGTTGATTCTACGTGCCTACTGTGGGAAACGTCAGCGTGTGGGGACAAAAAGAACTGCTGGCTTTACAATCTGGAAGACTTCAGGCATTGGTTTCATGGCATAACGATTGCCTGTTTCACCTTCGCAATAGTGTTTGATTTAATAATAGCCATGTATGCGCGAAAGCTGAATTTGTACAGCGAAAATCCACCGTCAAGGCTATTAGGATTCAAGGAAGGTCTGAAGTGCAACACAGAATCTCAGCCTTTGAAAGACAATTTGACCAAAGAAGATAGTGTGTTAAAGTGTTAATATATATTATGGGCCGTTTTTACTGGTACACGTTTAGGTAATCAAACGGTTACTTCATTTGCTCGTCACAATTCCAAGGCTATTTTTCAATTTGTGCAATTTATATTTTGAAAAATGAACAAAATCTGTAATAATAGCCCATGTCATCAGTGAGCTTGTTGGAATTTCCGTAAAATTCATTAATTCATGTATTCTTTTTGTGTCAAATTACGAATTGCTTTTAAATTTGTTTACAGTTTAAAGGGACATGTTAAAATTCAGTGATTAAGCCCAACGTGCATTTATCTTAGGATCCTAAGATAAATGCACTTTGGGCATTCAAATCTGGCTAATGTTGGCGACGAAATTAATATATAGTACATAATAAAACAATGCAATGATCTGCACCACGTTATACCAGTATGCTATGCTTGAATGTTCAAGCCAATTCAATTAATTGCGAATAAATTACGTCCATTGACAGTTTAGTATCGATCGTAGGATTCGTAGCGTTACTCCAGTGCAATAATTGCTAACTTGGATTTATAGTAAATTTGCGTTGGATGAACCTGTGAGAATGTGTTTGCTTGCAGAAATTCGTTTTGCACTTACTAAACGCAAACATTCAAATACGCTTACCTTTGTTGTTTATACAGTTGGTGACATGCTCCTCTAAAGTCTAAACAGTCTTTTTAACTCAAGTCCATTCCAATCTAGAATGGTACGTCACTTTATGACGCCACCCTGACGTCACAAGTTTGCGTAGGCGTTTCTGTCGCGACGTCTTCAACGACGCAAAATCGCGTTCTATGAAGTGCAAGCGAGACGACAGCGACGGTTCGATCGCTCGAGGGAGCGACTTTGCGTTGCGATCGTAATAACGTCCGCCATTATTTTCTATAGAGGGTGGTCATGCTACGGTGGAAGACGATCGTTTGACGCCGGTTTTGCGTCTGCTAAATCATGAGTCGTTTCATCGTTTCGATCGGCATTTGCATTTCTTCATGTGTCGGAAATAATTAAGACGCAGGCCGATTATCCAAATCAAGAAACTTGTATAGGCGTCTCAAACGCTTCGTTCGGAACGTCGCGACAGAAACGACAAGCATGGCCCTAATAGCTTCCGGTTCCCTGAAATCTGAAACTATTGGTCTATGTCGCCATCTCGCGTTTTTTAATAAACAACGACAACAGGGTGTCACGAAAGTTTTCCTTCATTAATTACGTTACGTTGTACGATTCGCTACTGATTGTACCAGTACAGAAATGTAGCGTAAATGAGCATTTATATTAAAACGTAATTGTTAGAAAACTGCAGCTTTCTAGTTTTGGTATTACACTTACAAATTCAAACCATGCTACCTAGTTTCAGTTTCTTATTTGCAAAACAATCATTTTCAGAGCATACCAGAATTATTTGAAAGGGTGATACATGTATTTTTGAGAAATGTCAACAAGAAAATCATTATAAACGTAGATCACAAATAGTGAATTTTATCCGACAAAATGTTTGGAATTAGCTTGTTTTCTTTTTATATAGCCTAGTTGCTTTTTCAAAATTAAAATTTCAAGTTGGCAAATTATTAGATCGTTATGCAATCTTACAGATTGAAGCATCAATTTCATAAATTACAATAGATTTATAAATCACATTTGAAAACTGATGAGTTATAAGTTCTAAGAATTTCACGGACCAAAGTCCAAGAGTTGCTACTGCAATGCCATTTTATTATCCTATATAAAAATAACATTTGATTCAAATATTATTACAATAATTTCAAGTTCATTACATTGATATAAAAATGTGGAAATGACAATAACAGGTGTTTAGTTTGCTAAGAAGTTCTAGTTATAGAAACAATCAGCTTTTCTAAGCAAACGAAACAGCATCGAATCTTTTACAACAATCATTCGGGGAAAAGGAATCGTAGACATGGCTTTCATGCAAAATACAAACTTTTATCAGTAAGAAATTAATCGGAATAAAATGGATACGTTGGGGTTGCAATAGAATGAGGGCGTTGGAGAAATACGCACATTTTTTAAAAAACCGAGTCATTTTTATTTTAAAAAAATGGAAAAATGTATACAACGCCAGCACTGTGACGTTTGAGCAAATAAGGAAAAGCTAGAAATAAAACTCGAATTTTTAAGTTAACACCATGCATCAAATGACAAACGTTTGATCGAAATTAATGATACAATGAACTGTTACAATTGATTCACTTTTCATAGCATTCTTGTTGTTATGGCACTCGATCACCTCCAGCAAAATTGGCACCAGCACATTATTTTTGATCACAAATTAACGGTTATAAGTAGCAATTAAGAATCTGTGCAAAAATGAACAGATACTCTCTCTCTCTCTCGTATTGATGCTAAAATAAAAAATAAAAAAATTAAACAACAACATCTACAAACGTAGTTTTGCGCAACAAAAAGCCATTAAAAATTGGACTGCATCAGAAGTTGGATAAAAAAAACTAAACATAAACCCAGTTGTATGGCCCAGTAGAACACTTGCTCTCTTTCATCAATCAAGACTGGTAGTGAATTGAAGGTACAAAGTTTGTAACAATCAACAGAAAAGTAGTCACATACTGTATTGTATCAGTTTTCAGTCAACTTTATCCTTAGCATAAACCATGTGGTTTTGGCCTATGGTTTAGTTGCTAAGGTTTCGTTAACTTCAATCAAAGCTTTTCCAATTGGCACCTTCACTACTGCAATGATCGGATGTCATGGATGATTTAATAACAAATACTAACCGCACGAAGATAAAATACGTGTATTGTTAAAAGCTTTGGTAAGAAAAACGACACCTCAATGGTACTTAACATCAATAGAAAATACCCGCTAGGTTTTTAAGTGTTATTTCTGTTAACAGGCAAATGAAGGTTGGAATGCTAAATGAATAAAAATAGGTGGCTCCTAGGAATTCAAAAAGCAGTGTTAGTGAACAGCCAAAGGGTGGATCAAGGTTTGATAAGGAGGATCAGAAGCCTTTTTTGGTTCAAAGAGATTTATAATCCACTTATGGAACTGAGGAGCCCATTTGGATCCATACTATTGGTCATATGTTTTGCATGCCATTAGAAGTTGCAAATCTCTTCCAAAGGATAGCCTTAATTAAGCTAACATAAATTCAGTTTGGCCATGATGACAATGGATTGAATTGAAGATTACAAGAACGGCGTCATTAGATGGAAAACAAAAAATAATCCAGCTTGGCTGAATATTTTACGAGTATGATGTGCTTGAACGATAAAGAAAAGTGAAAACGCACTACTCAAAAAGCAGCGTGACCTTATTAATTACACTCTTCGATACTGTTGACCTGTTCATAGAAAATTACACATGTTTAGAAAGTGGTAAAGAAAATTAATGCAAAAATAACAACCAGAAGTTCGGTTTCTGGCATCATCAATTTCCCTTAACACATTTATTCGAGCTCACTTTCGATTTCATCGAATCGAACAACACAACAGCTACAATGACAGTATTCACGAAATTGCACTCTGTCAAACATCATACTCAAAAAACCCGCAGTAGATTCTTACACTGAAGGCAATCAATTGTTCGATTTTTGTTCTACGTTAAACGCAAATCTAGAAAGCACAACCGCAACATTTCGTTCGAGGTAACCTTGCAACAGGTTTCAATTTGGGCTCTCAAAAAATTAAACAAGTATCAATAAGAAAACACTTTACAAAATTAATAAAGTTATGTTAATCGAGATAATAGCACTCAATGAGGCTGAAGTTGTTCTTGCTTCTCATTTTCACATGCCAGCATGCAAAAATGATACGGAGACATTTCTGTTTGAAATGAGCAAGATCACATCAGATTTATAACTGCAACATGATCAGGAAACGATGAAGGGAATTTCAATTCCGATGAGCTCAAGGCAGAAACCGATGGCTTTCCAGATTAACAAAATTGAAGAAAAGCCGAACGCGTGATTTCAATTGCTGACGAGAAGGCAAATTGGACGAGCAGAGCTTTAGAATTGCGCAGCTCGTGAATACTACCACCGATTTACATCATACAGAAAAAGTTTCCTTAAAGACAATTCAATGGCTGTACAATGAATCACGTGAAGAAAATTTAACAATGTAACCATTTTATCTTCAGCGATATGTTCGTCAATCAGATGACGTCATGTGTGGTACATTGGCTGCAACAAAACCGTGATGCATTCCTGCTTGCCAGGCCCTTGGGCAATCCACCGTATTTGGTGCAGGCATGAAAAACACACAGTTAGCACTCATTACAAATCCAAAGGCAAAAATAAATAACAACGAGGCCACGTAACAGAAACACCGTACACTCAAAACAATTCTAACGTCATCGAGTCTGGATTTCCTCGAGCAAAAAACGAAAAAGAGCCACAGTCTCCCATCAGAAAGCAATTTCAGCATCGCGAAAACTGGGTCTTTAAGTTATGCTAAGGAACGTTTAAAACTTGCATGTGTCAGCTAAGTTATGACCAGAGTGATCATAGGCAGCGAAACACAAAGAGTCACATACCCGTGGATATGAGTCTTACATATGCGCACTTTTCTTACTTAAAGCAGGCCAAGAGTATGCCCTCAATGTAAAGAAAATTACTCGCACAGTTTTGCTTCAAACACTTGTTATAATTGCCAAATTCATTTTCCCAAATGTAAAACTGGTTGTGTACTAGGGTTTCAGCTTTGGTTTATAATTTCAAAAATACTCCGTTTATTGATAAAAAATTGAAGAAATTTGAGGAAAAAACGGCATGCAACCCGCAATGCAAGGTAGCCCTGTTTTAGACGTCGCGTAATAGTTGTTTTCAAATTTGTTAAATTTTTCATCAATAAACGGGACATTTTTAAATCATACACCAAAGCTGAAACCCTAGCGGACGACCAGATCTACATTGGGGAAACAAAATCTAACAATTATAATAAACATTTAGAGCGAAAATGGGCGACTAATTTTTTTTTGCATTGTGGAGAAAATTAAATGCATCAGCCATTTTTTCTCATTGTGAGCATGGGTCAGCCTTAATGACCAGTAAGCAAGCAGCAAGTAAAAATCGGCTTACTGAGCTTAACAAAGAAGACAGTAGACAATGAAAAAATTAACTAATGCACAAAATGTATGTTTTTCATGCCAGTTTGACATCCGAGTGGAGTTGGGCCTCTTCTCGCACATAATTTACTTATGACTTGCTGCAGTCAAATACATCGAAGACGATCCAGAAGCCTTTCTTCTCCTCTTCACGTGCTCTCGCCACTTAGGGTTCCCCGATGATCACACTAGCTGAAGTGTGTTGGGATTAACAGGCATGGCACTCGAGGGATGATCAAGTAGAAAAATGGCCAGACCTCTTGTCGCCCAATCCAATGGGCAACTCGAGCCGTTCCATTTTGGACCACAGGCAGCACATCCGAGCGGTGAAATTCACACCAATTCCAATTTCTTGTACTTTTTGCGCAGGTTCGACACGGGATCTTTGAAGAGCACGGGGTCCAAGCGCATGTTCGACCGCACCAACGGCATGTAGCCGAAAATGCTGGCGAATGTATTGATGCACGTCTGCCGTTGCACGAAATGGTCGGGATCGTTCCATGGCGTCGGATACTTCTGGCTGCCCGGCAGCATGCTCTCCTTGTATTGCTTTCGTTGGGTCACTTTGATCGGCGGAAGTTTTGTCACGTGGCTGACCAGAAAGTTCAACAAAATGTCTTCGCAGTTTTGCGACTGATCCACTGTCTTGTGGAGAAGACCGTTTAAGTAGTGAGTGTACAAGAAATTGTAGTACCTGAAGCATGAAAAAGAGTCAGATTTGAATAAGGTCAACTAAGGTGTCTACTATAATGTTGAACAAATTACATTTGTAAGCAATAATTAAACAAGCAAATATTTCTAGCTTCTGTCAATAACACCAGAGACTACATATTGTTCATTGGTTCACATATCCTGGAATAGTGTGTAATTTCTTGCAATTCACAAAATATTGACCATAATGTCAATAATAATGTGAATACAATTTAATTCTCATTTTCATTTTGAAAGTAATTTTTATTTGGGGGCCACCCACAAAGGACGCCCAGGGGCCAGGAATGCCGCTACTTTGATAAGTTTTATCTCGTTACATGCATAAAATCTTGTGATCAACCTAGTAAGTTCCTCTTTTAAGAAGATTTAAAATGCCTTTAAGATGTATGTCCATTTCTTATTTTTTATTTTTAAATTTTATTTTGTTGTCAATAATTTTCCATCTAAAAATTTCCATTTTTGTCTTAAAATTATCGCATTTTCTAAATCTAAAGCATTCTGTATACGTTTAATAATAACCGTGCGCCACAATAAAATATCCCAACCAAATTAGTTCTTTCTTAAATGCAATGCTGTTACCTATGATAAAATGCAGCCCCAGTAAGCACCACAGAATAATCATTGGTCCACTTGGACGTGTATCCCCAACAGCTTTTGGTATCATCCCAGTAATGAGATCGTGCAGGATAACCCACGATTCTTTCTGGAAATGACAACCACACCCGGAATGCAAAATCCACCTGCAAGAAGTCGAAAAGATGTTTACAATAAACGACAATGGGCACAGGATCAAAGAAGGCATGGATTAAATATTAAATAGCGCTTTCTTACTTCAGTAGTGGTTAAAATGGCATCTTCATCCAAACTAAGAACGGCGTCCGTTTGAATGATTGGGTGTGGATAAAAACGAACACTGATTGTCTAGAAATGGGAAACGGGTACGTGTTAATTTGCGTTGCTGAAAGCATACTTTTTATTAGAAACGGTCAAGTCTTAATGTTCTTATGTTATGTTTATTAAATCCAACCTAATGCTACTTAAAAGTTAGGTTTATTAAACTTATTACAGCATGTGAAAGACCGAATTTATATCACAATATTGAAAAGCAAAATTTTTTCATTTAGTCACTTGAGTCGAAATTACCAAAATTAAAAGTTTTTAAATTTAAAGGTTTTACTTGACATTTTTTATACGACAGGTATCCTCTGTCAATAAGATGCTATAGGTATACAGGGATCACAGTAAAATCAACTTTCCTTACTTTTAGGGTTTTTTGGAAAATTTCCCTAAATGCTGAAGTTTATAAAAAATAGAAAGTTTTCTAATTACTGATGTTTTTGCTTATTTTTTTTAATCATTTCAAGTTTCCATTTCCTGGCATATTTGCAGATGAAAATGTCCCTGCCTTTTCCAGGTTGCTTCTATTTCCCTGACAATTCCAAGTTTTCGAGGTCAGTGAGAACCCTGATATCCAGTGCAGTCCAGACGTTTTACATCTGAACTGATACAAATTATAGCAATTTAAGGCACCGGCATTTTGGTAAAAAAAATTCGAACCAATTTTTTGTCATTGGTGGGTTGAATTCCTGTGCAAGAATTTAATAAATGGTTTCGTCTAATGAAACTAATTCAGGAAGTGCCACACCCAATATTCTCATGCACATACATGTCTCTTCCACAAGTCAATCATTTAGTAATTTCGTGACATTTCTCATGAATTAGCTGGACTGATAATTTACTACTAGTGCAATCAATTTTACTCCACACTGAAGAAATACTTTATAATCACTTCGGGGTAGTCCATAAATTATGTAACGCTTGCAGGGGGTGGGTTTTTTATTTTTGTGAGGGGTTGTTTTTCTTATTATTACGTTACAATTTGGCTTACAGTTCAATGTCTTACTTAATTCAGGTATATTATAATTTTGAATTTATTTCAAGTATTTGAAAACCGTTATTTCGTACCATTTTACACAATCTTTCAATTAAAATGAATTATTTTTGCTTGAGTTTTTCAAACATGTTAATCAAAAAGTGTATGCAGATGTAATTTTATTCTATACTTCATGATTTATGATCTTGATTGTTAAATATTCCACACTAGTGTAATTTTAGAGAAATTAACCAAAAATCAATTACTTTGGAATCAATCAATTCGTCAATCAATAATACACGTAAGAAAATTTCGTATAAGAACTAGGATGAAATCAATCATTTACGATCTTATTAATACAAGATTTATACTATGACTTTCACATTCCCACATGATGTTCGGATATATTTCAAAATATATAAGATAATAAGTTGCAAAACACTTTTAAAAATGTACCAATTAATATTCCATAAACATCATGAATTGGCACTTTTAGTATATTATGTAATATATCTGAAATTATTTTGCATGCAATATATATATGCCAGAATATGTTTCAAGATATATTGTGCAACGTAATCTCAGATATATCACACAATAAAAAGTCCCAATTCATGATAATGTTTAGAATATCGTCACATAGCCTATTATCATGTAAATTTTGAAAAATATCCCAACGTCACATGGGCTATTAACATTTAAAAAACATGAAATATTTCTCAGAGGCCTAGAGATAATTTTTGTAAAGTTACAAGTGGTCACGAAGGGGGTGACTGTGATTAGCGTTATGTAAATTAAGGGTGGGGGAGTTACGTTTGGTTAGAAGGAGTTACATGGGGGTGAGGGGTGGAACAAATTCCTTGAAATGGCGTTACGTTATTCACGAACAGCCGCTTCATCCTTTAATGAAAGCCGAGTCACGTCAACGTTACCTTCTGTTGAGGAGTGATAATGTTTGTTGGGACGGGCGTTGTAGGCCATGAATTTAGGCCTGGAGGAGGACGGTCATTGGTCCACAGCACCACAATCTGACAAGAAAAAATTCGAAAAAGAAAATTCATTTCGTTATCATGGCACAGCAACGCATAGCCAGACATACATTAAAACCAGCTCGGATGCCTTACCCTGCCCACAAATTGCGACTGTGAGACATTCTTGATGAGTCTATACAAAGGCGAAGTTTGCAAAAGCGAAGGGCTTGTAGCATAGATCACAGCGGTGAACCGTTCTTGCGGTGCACCACCCAGAGGTTGTAGGTAGAAGGGGTAGTCTCGCAACACGTCAGAAAACTGGGGCAGCATGACTAGAGCGCTTGGGTGGGAGTTCCACGTGAACGATGTTCGGGCCAAGTGGAGCTGGATCCGTTCTTTAATTATCTGCAAAGTGAACAGGGAATACACGTGTGTTAAGTGAATTAAACTGTAATTTAAGCGAGCGTAAGCCCACAGGCGGTGCTTCCTGCTGCCAAAGGCCTCGGGTTTTAGCTCGGGTTTAAAAAGGGAAGGAAACTAAGTGTTTGCTACACGGGCTCAGACAAAGAAGGAGCAAGCACGCAATCAGCTCTTAATCGATTTTCAAGAATGCTCCACGCAATTTGTTACGCAGTACCGTATATCTTGACTTCCTTAATTAAATTTCTCGGGATAAGTAAGTTTACTTCCCGACAACGTCGGGCTAATCTGGCAACTACGATTGGCAATCAACGACTAACCTTGTGTTGTACACTAATGGTCTGGGCGAATAAAATATTTGTTAAGATCTTTGGAAGTCGATTAAAGTGATGCCAAGTGATAATCGAACGTCGACATTTTTGTCAAGAAGTGTGGGTGGATGGATGGGATGAAGAGGACGAGGATGTACATGTACAATAAACTTCAATATCATAAAAGTTTATATTTGCAGCAATTATTGACACATTGTTTTAAGTGGGGCTCAATTTGCCTTGAACTACTTAATGTGTGTTGCCTATGCTGCAACTAATTCTTTATCATGTACATGAGCGAATGGATTGGCGCGTTTTTGCTATCACCATCATCCATCAAATGTACGTGATTTGAAAACTTTCCATCAGCAAGTAGAATTACAAAAGTAGAATGAATACAAACGTCGATTAAACGACAGATTTTGCATGCAAAATTCGAAAATATGCATTAGTGAAGCTGTATTTCACTTCATTTTTTTAAAAATACATTCATGTTACATTTAAACCTATTAGTGTATTTGTTTTAGATGCACATGAACCTGTAAGACTATTTGCAAAAAAAAGCCAGAAAGGCTGTAACCTTCAGCGCTTGAATAAAATCTATTATAAGTAGCTTAATAATTAAATTATACCGCATAACATTGACTGTTTCAAAAATAAAGTACGAAAATATATTTTAGGCATACATCTTCGTTATGGCCACCGTGTTTTGTTCAATCTTTCGTATGAATCCTGATATCAGGTTATTTTTATGTCTATCCGCATCATAAAAACGAGCCAAACAGTGCCCTTGCACATGTATCAAATACTTTCATTGTTCAAAGCAGGGTACGGATTAAAATATGTCCTTCCAGCCAATAGCCTATCATGTTCAAGTGCAGATAATGCGATTTAAGGATAAAAAATCGCGACATATGCGCATCCAAATCTACCTATAGTTAATTTAAAATACATGTTACGTTCACCGTGCGTAGGCGTTTGAACAGAGTTGCTTTGTTTTATGACATGCAAGTCCCAGGTACTGTTTCATTTTGTTACTATGTTGGATGCGACTTTTCAATTCAAGGTCAAAATTACAAGTATATCAGATGCCAATCAGACTGTAAAAACCTCCTTTTTGTTGTTGTTTTCAACTTTTGTTCAGGATAGCGCATCCTGTTCTCAACCTGTTTTATCTTTTGTGGAAATTTTACATGGAATGAAAGTCAAACCTCTTGAACATTTGCATTACCGGAGAAAAAAAAATAGTTCGTAAAACTTATTAATAAACAAAGGGAATAGACTGTCTTTTATAGATATAATCAATAGGGCCAAACGAAACATTCAAATTTAATCAATGAAGCTCTAAGTATTCCCCAGGCACAAAAGGACAAAAATTGCATACACTCTTGGATTATTCGTTAATTTGTGATGGTAGAGACAAATCTACCCCTTTTTAAAATGCCATTTTGTTGCTTGACAGTTGCACAGAACCTATCACAGATGGCGCTAGCATCATTTGACAGGGATATGTTGTTATAACATATCCCTTTTCCACAAATTACCATAAATATCGCTGGGAATATGGGAATAATCTAGGAGTAAAACAAATCTCAAGGCATCTGATAAAAACAACAATTTCTATTATGGCGTTTGCGCAATCTCTGGTTAAGATTAAAGTTCAAAATGTAAAACAGTTTCGCATGAAGAAACTACTTAATAAAATAACACTGTATGCTTGCACTTGAACTTTTAATAATAGAAGCTGGGAGAAATAAAAGTTTTGAATTGCTCCCATATGTACATTTGTTAATAAAGCTAACGTATATTTTTAGAAACAACAGCTTTAAGCAGAATACATGTAGTTATCTGTAGGCTACATTCGGCAAAGGAAAAACAACTTTCCATGACAGTTTTATTTTTTAAAGATTTGCTTGCCTAGCGAGTTATGAATATCCTGTTTTAAAAATGAAAACCGAAAGGCAAGGGTGCATTTTTTTCGGAAACAAGCGAAGCGGACGTAGCAACTGCATTCCGAACGGCTTATTTCAATTTTTCTGTAGGTAATGTAACTATTTTGCCCAGTAGAGAATATTTAAAACGGAAGAAAGCAATTTGAACAAAAAAAAACACTTTCGGGGTTACTTCCGCACCTACCCACGGCTCGTAATCTTATTTATCAATCTTTCCTTCCCAAAAGCAAATTTAAATTAGAATTGTTCACGTTATTCACTTTATCTCAAATAACAAAATTTTCATTTTCCTCTTAAGAAGCGTTCTTATACTCTCGTCTAGCATTCGAGGCACAAGCTAGCGTTACCATAGGCATAGAGGAACTAGATTCAATTCACTACCATTTTAACAGCGCCACCTAGGTGACTAAATAGGGAACCATGGCAGCACAAAATATAGAAAAAGGTTTTGCGGACTAGCAAGATATTATACATACACACGTTAATAAAATCCGTGAATATCAGATAAAATCATTTTAAAAAAATTTAAGTTTATTATTAGTCACTTCGATTAAAATTTCAATTTTTTAATTTGAAAGCATAAAATTGATTTAAAACATCACGTTCAATTAAAGATTTGCCTGAAAATGATCGTAATTAGGCCACCGACCAATGCTTGAGACGTTAATGTGACTCGAAATAAAATTTATATTTTCAATTTCAAATTTTCAATTGCATTAAAAATTCGACTGAAAATTATGGTAAACTGGCCGCCTACTTCCGTTTAATTAATTTTCATTGTATTTGATATTCATAATCCACTTCAATGAAATTGAAAATTATAATTATATTGAAAATTACATTTCCGCTCAATTGCATTGAAGTTATTTTTGTTGAAGTCTTAACAATTATGTATTTTTTTCGAACTTTTTACCATCACATTTTGAATGTTTTTGTGTGTCCTTAAAATGACACCAAACACAATTGCTCTATAATTCATCCTCATAATAATCAATCAAGTCCAACTAAACTGATCAACAAATGATGAAAAGTGCATTTATGCCCATGCATTATTTACTTTTATGCTAATCTGCCCAACAAAAGAATAGACTGAACCAAAACTAATCAAAGGTACTCGGCTTTAGCAACACGCGAAAGCCACACTCATGATCAACAGATAAAAACTGAATCATGGGACAATAAAGACCAATCGCACAAAATGTCTTTGCATTCTATTGGTCCATTTGAATTGCCAGTCTTTTCTTTTGTTAATCCGACTATAGGTCAAATTTGGTTAGTTTAGGTTTGGGAATTTCATTGAGGTGTTTTTGTGAGGTTTCGGTAATGGGGTCTTGTACATGCAGTGATTTGACCGCAGCGTATTTTCCACACTCGTGGAAAAGTCTCTGAGCGTTCCAAATACGCCACCGACAGAAGCGCCATCTATTGGGCCTAAATGCACGCGCCTGCGCAGTGGATGGCAAACCCGTAAAATCAGATTGAATTTTATTCAGCGAAAGGCGTTAGACACTTTCGCCAATCTAGACAAGGCCGACGGAAGACGCCTATGGGAAATAGAGGCGCAGCAGATGGTGCGCGAATATTACATTTACATTACGCGCTGCCTAACTTCTAGTTTATCTGGCTAAAAATTCAATTTGAGCAGCGCGTGGGTTGGGGAAGCGTGGGTTATGAGTAAAAGTTGTATTTACACTATGACACTTTTGATGACCACTAAGAATGAATCACCCAAATTGAAGATGAAAGTGAAAATTGTGTTCATCTCAACATTTGATGAAGCAATAGCACGTGATGGTCTTGCCATTTGAAAGACATTTTACATTTGGCGTATGATTTTTTATACAAAAAAATCAAGAAATGAAAGTGCTTTTTTTCCGGCTATGTTGTCACGGAAACCATAGAACATTCCGCTATCCCCATGGCAATGCCTTCCAGACTGTATTCTAAGGGTCGGTTGCACCAACAAACGTTAAGCAAAACTACGTTAACCTCTAGTTAACCAAGGAAAAGTATTGCACCACAGCAGGTTAGCAGTTAACCTTAACCCAGCTAATAGACTACGGACCTACGGATTGTAATATAATGAAATTCTCCCAGAGTCCCTAGCGGCAATAGGCAATCTTCATGTTGACTATACCTTGTGCTAAAAATCCCTATCATAAAATGGCGCCACATAAAACCTACTAACCCTTAGGTTAACCTGTGGTTATAGGTAACCCCAGGTTAGCTAACCTTTCATTTAACCTGCAATGATACAAGTCGGTGGCACCAACAAATGGTAAGCAAAACCCAAGGTAAACCTCAAGTTAACTAAGGACATGTATTGCACTACAGCTGGTTAGCAGTTAGCCCTGTGTTAACGTTAACATAGTTAATAGACAGGGTTAACCTGAGGTTTGTAATATAACGCAATTTTCCCAGAATTCCCATGTGCAACGGGCTAACTCCATGTTTACTATACCTTGGTGTTAAAAAACCCTGTAGTAAAATGGTGCAACAAAATCCTATTAACCTTAGATTAACTTGTGGTCAGTGAAAAGTAAACGGCTGCTAACATTCGTCAGTTAGGAAGATTTTTTCCAAGAAGACCATCTAAAGTGACTAGCGTGAATTCGTCTTTATTCGTTTAAATGCCATACCTCCAAAGTGGTGAGGACGATTTTGTCGACAGACGAGAAGTAATTGTTCCACAGAATCTGGGTCTGCTGACGCAGGGCGAGGATTCTCGTGGGCGGGATGGAGCGCACGATGTCCGACACCTGAAGCAGGAGGCGTTCGTCTGCCCACACCACCGCCTTGCGCCAATCAATCACCTCGGAGAAAGGCAGCTCCCAGCCGTTGCTGAGAAGCACGGGAACGCAGCCCGCCTGCAGCGCCTCCAGGAAGCGGTAGGAGCCCAGACGCCGACCTCGGGGTACCAGACAGAAGGTGGAATTCTGCAGAAGCACCTGATAGTCGTATCTGAAATGACAAGAAAACGAATAAATTCACCTGGCATTATCTAAACGAGTTTTAATCCTTCGGAGAAATGTGGGAGGGAAACAGAAAAAAAAAAAAAACGTCACAGGGACGGATACGGAAGTCCCTGAAGGGAGGAATTACAGGAATCTGTAGTGAGGGGTTTAAAACGGCAAATTTCCTAGATCGGGGTTCCCAAATTAAATCCTCTACTCCCGCTTGTCCCTGCTTTTTACTAGGTTCGTGGACAAATTTGTCTCTCTTGATCAGACATGTTTATAGAATAAAACGCGAACAACATTTACGATTTACTGGTATTTTTATTTAATATTTCAAAAGTTGAAAGTATGCTGTGGAAAATTGAGGAATTCCCTATTACTACGTACTTGTGACCAGATAACGGCCTCTTTTGAGCAGCATCATAAACATGGCAAGTGAAGGCCGGCATCATATTTGATGACAAGTCAAATTAATCTATATGACTTTTCAGCTTATCTATTCAGCGATATTAATCTATCTCATTCGCCTATCCACACCATTTTACACCTTAGACAGTTTAAACTGAATGACACCTTTGGTCTGCAACATGTTCCCACATGTTGGAAAACGTATCAGATAAAGAATGTTGGTTTTCTTGGTGGGAAATTAAAGGTATTATAGTCTGACCAACAACAGAAGAGACACGAACTTCAAATGGACCAATAGAATGCATGAGATTTTTTTGCAATTAGTCTTTAAGTTTCGAAATTTAATCTTTAATGTCCACATAATCCAGCAATTGTGGAACCTACAAGTAAATTTTATTCCTACATGATGGTGTTGGATTTTGTTGCAGAAACGGTTTTCCATACACAAAAGTGTAACAAGAGTAGGGAATGCGTTTATTGGTTATTATTGGAAACAAAGTTCAATACCTTCAAATGACCGATACAAGTTCAATATTCCCACTAATGTCAGTATGCGAGAAAAAAAAACTTGACCAGTTTTGTTTTTCAGATGTAAGTGAAATGTTTCAATTGTTCAAAGAAATTTACAGCTTTTCTCGAGTTGGTTCATTTCACCCATCCACTTTAAAACATACAAGTATTTATTGTTATAATAGAGCGTTCATAAATGACGTCACGTTTTTGGGGGAGGGGTGGGGGCCTTGCATGATTAAGGTACTATCCGACCATGACACTTGCTTGAAACGTCATTTATGATCAGTCCCTTAAGCACACATGTAGGCTATACCTACTATTAAACATATTTTGTAAAGTGTCTGTTTATTACCCATTCTTTTCACGATGACCTTATGGTCAAAACTGACCTTAGACATGGAAAAATAATTCCATAAACAAACACGCTTCAAAATCAGCGCTAGAACTACCATTTCATTTGCTAGATGTAAGGAAGGTATTCCCACGTCAAATTCCCCGAGCAAAACTCCTTATCTGCTATTGCATATAATGACATCTTATGCGCCAACCTCTGGTAAATTTCACTAATGACCGTATATATTTTAAAAACGTACTACGGTGGGAGCAATTTTGCTTTGCAAAAGAGACAGATACCATCTATAGTTCAAACTCAACGAGACTTGTTCAACGTCAACTGTCCAATGGAAAACAAATTTAAATATGCCTGAATTATTTCTTTAAGATTTAATGAAAGGTAGTGCAACCCTGGTGGAACGATCAGCATATATAACGTATATATCAGTACAAATATACTGATATATGGTACTATTAGTAAAACGCATAGTGATTTCACTAAACATACTGGATATCAGTAGTCCAAAAGCACTTTATTTAAAGTGATATCAGTATAAAATTTTGATGGAGGTTTCAATAAGCGTACTAATGTCAGTAATTTAAAAAATTGATATAAATAATCATATACAGTATATCAGTATAGAATTATTTTCACCACCAGGGAACTTACTTTCCCTTTTTAATCCAAATAATCGCTTTGCTTTCTATAAGATTTCTGAAACTTTAATTTTCCCATTTTTTTCAGGCAGTTTTAACAAGGTGATTTCCTTATCTTAGGTGATTCAACATCATTGCAAACGTATACTGACATCAGAGTAAGTTGAGCTACTAACACGATCAACAACAATCACATTTGTAAATGCATGTCAGAAATTATCAGAGAATTGATGTCTTTTACTGAAACTTTCTCCACTGACCTTATACACTGCAAACGTATCAACCAACAATATCATATTGTTTGTTCCTTGGGGCATTACAGGATATAACTCACTGAAAGTTTTCTCAAGGTTTGTTCACCCGCATGTACGAATCTTTCGACTGTCTGAAGCAATCTGTCTGCGCGTTTGTAGCAAGCATAGGATGAAACAGGCCAAACAAAGGCTGAACGATTACCTCCCTGGGACTGCTTGACATTCTCAAGCTTATCACGTGCAAAAAAAAGGACAAAACGAATAAGACACTGTCCACTATCTTGGACATCAACAATCGCACTTAAGGCTCGGGCTTAATTTGGACTTGTTTTGGATAGTCTATGATTGCCCATGCCAATAAAGTTAAGTTGAAATTTAAAACGACAAATGTAATTTCCTCCTTTATGTGATACATGTACAAAAGACCGAAACAACACTTAAAAATTCGACAGTAAAAAATATCAAAAATACATCCAAAAACAAGATTTATGTTTTCCTGACGGGACTATTTTAGTCTGTTTAATACAATCATCTCGAGTAAATTAGGACATCATTGGCATATCGTATTTTGTATTTGTATTCCTTTTTCTAACAAATACCAAATTTCAGGAAAAATTACAATTTATTTAGTGACCTAGATCATAAGCCTACATGTAGCCTATGTGATGTACCAATTGCTTGGGTTGTGAAATTTCAAAAAAATCAAGCTGAACCAAGTACATGCATATTAACTTGGACAATAACGATGTACATGTATTCAAGATCATTTCGTCGTCTACCAGCAAGCTTAACGACCAATACATAGCTACAGTAAATAATGTAAAGTTGACCACCCTGCTATATAATAATAATAATAAAACTTTATTCCAAGTAAGAAAACGACACCAATTGGGCATAAAACGCCACTTACATGGAGCCGTCAATATTAATATACAACGTTGGACAATTCATATAGGTTCACCTGGTAGAAGTTTTTACAAAAGACATAGAACCTTAGAGCACACACAACTTGATTTGGTAATAAATTCCAAATTCTGCCGACCCGACTGATAAAAAAGTTATAACGGCAATTCGTCTGGCAGCAATGTTATACACAATTTTATACATTGATTTGAGATCTATCCTATTTGGTATCCAGCTCTTTCGGAGGACAAACAAGATGAAAAGGAGTAAGAAGGCCTAATGTTACCATAAACGTGTCCACACAATAGACGTCATTCTTTTAGATAGATCCCGACATGCAAATTCACGAATGCGAATAAGTCTCAGCCACCTGCGAAAACGCTTTGTCGATCTTCTTAGAAGCGATGCTGGCCGCCGGAAATTCCGGAGAAAAGATTCGTTTTGGTGGCTGCCAGGAAAATCAATTGAAAGTTTGCCGCGAAGGGCAAAGTTGAACCCACAACCTTTCATGCTCTTTCCCGGCTGCCAAACTCTGAATGGAGGCGTCATTTGATGAGCCTGTTCTGATGAGATTGAATTTATTTTCGGTAGAGTTCTGTCAGGGCAAGGATCGAAGCTGCCCACACATCCCGAGCATCAATTATACCAGCTCTAAAAGATTACACTGTATATCTTTGTAGCATTCTTTCATCAGCCAGCAGCTCCCACACAGTTATTTTTTCGCCAAAAAAAACTTTCACGAAAACACTTCTTGCAGGCAAACTGCGGTGGGATTCTTAATACCGTCGAATAATGCCCGAACGGTGCGCATCAATCCGGTCTCCATGGCAACCGGGCGAATGAATGGACAAATCTATATTTCGAGATGGCTTCCGAGGGACAAAAACACGCGTTTATATTATATTTCGTGAAATAAAACTCCGGGAAATCTGGAGGAGTAAGGAGACACACTCGTGCATACATAGCATGCAGAAGGGCTTCGTGTGCCTCGATGCGGACCCACGCATTCAGTTGAAAGGCAGCGGCAGCGATACAGGCTTCTTCCAAAACGAATTAAGTCTTGCATTCAATACGGAAAATGTAATGCAAAAAAAAAAAATCCCAACCCAAAAATGTGCCAGGAATTCTTCATGGGGCCATGACGGCTCGCTCAGCCCCGAAAAATGATCAACAAAAACAATTGAAGGATGCCAAACCATAACTTACCAAGTGATAAAAATCAACTTCTCAGGAAAGGAAAAAAAAAACTAAATTATTTCGTGAAGAGCAATTTGATTTCGTTCAAACAACAAGTTCAAGAAATTTGTTCCAGGCTTAGTATGTGCCACACTTATTGCACATCCAATAAACGTCCACAACACCCTCTTCTCGTGTGGCAAGTAGTGCAGCAGCGCATTAATATATTTCCATTATAAATTACATTTTTATTTTGACGTTCAGGTTTTAAAAAGCTAGGACTGAAACATGTTTTTTTTCAGAACATTTACGTGACTCCACGGACCCTAAGTTGAATTACCTTTATTCATGTCCATCTTGCCAAGGTTTTCTTTCAAGCCCGAGCTCGGGGTTTGAAAATGGGGATAAGAGGGGGTTATTCGTACATTGGAGGTGCGGGGGATGTCTGGTCGAAATTCCAACAATTTGGGCGGTTTCTATGGTCATTTTCGTAAATTTCTAGGAGATGGGAATTCACCCCCATCAAGGGTGTCTGGTATAATCCAGTAACAAATTTCCATAATATAGGCAATCCAGGTTTTGCACACGGCCAGACACCCTGTCACCACTCCAGCAGGTGGGGAATAGGCTCTTGCAACGCATATTAAGCTGTGGGGTCGGACACTTACGACGATATGATTTGTAACCTTCCAATGACACAGAATGAATTTTCCTGACATTTCCACACAATATTAATCTCCCATACATTTCCAAGTTTTCCAGACGGCCAGACAGCCTGTCACCGCTATAGCAGCTGGGGAATTGGCTCTTACAACGTATTAAACTGTGGGGGTAGGGCACTTACGACGTTATGGTTTGGCACCCTTCAAATTAGTCTTGGCTTGGATTCAATACGGAAACGGTAATGGAAAAAATACCAATCCCTCCCATAAATTTGTGCCAGGAATTTGCCATAGCTGGTACATCCCCGAAAAAGATCAACAACAACAACAACAAAAAAAAAACAATTAGGTTTATTCCGTAGCAATCACGGAACGCGCAATGCGAGGAAGCCAGCTCGATTTCAGCCGAATTGCTGGATGTTTTTATTTCCCACCTTTGCCTCCGCCACTTAACAAAACGCGCAGTGCAATGACTTCCAGGAAGCAATTACGGCCCTATACATGGCATGCGGCCCTATAAAACTGGGGAGGCTCCTCTCCAGTGCAACGTTCTGCGTGCATTTGCACTCATTAGCTTTGCATCATTATTACCGCTTGTGCTTAAAAATTAGGTCACATAAATATTTCAATCAATACTCGGGTCCTGCATACCTGTGAAAGCGCATGATTACCCGAGCAAATCGTCAATGCGTATACTGCTTCGGCAATCCTGGACGTTACGATGCGGTCATATTGATGTGACCAAAACCGACCAATGATGATGCAAATTAAAAGCTAGTAGCAGGTGAATGCCGTTGGGCATTTTGGGTTACCACCGTCGAATATATTGCATCAATGTATTATAATTCAAAAACAAGGAAATGGCGTTTATAGGTCAATAATGCAAGCGGTGCCCCATGAAATACGTAATAATGACCGAATTTAACTCAACATTGAATGGATATACTGCGATGCGACTGTAATCAAACAAATATACTCATATGC
>JAQIXS010001967.1:0-25509 GCA_034700785.1 Rossiulus vilnensis | reverse complement strand
CGGAACGCCGTTCCGGCTCGTAAAAAAGTACCGGAACGCCGTACCGGCGCGTTCCGGCCCCACTACACCACTGGTCGGGATATTCTAATCAGTTTGAATTTGGATTTTTAGGAAAACTATCTTACGCGGCATTATTTATTTAAAATTGAGGCAATAATGCTATGACATCGTTTGGGTCGATGGACAGCGCTATCAGTTATCGTTATTAGACATACTAAATTGGGTTCGGAGGCCTCATGATATTGTCGTATGATAACCAATGTGGATGTGGATCGTTTAACTATGGTATTCACGGTATTATGAGTGGTCGTATTGGGAATTAATGCCAACAATGTGATGGTCCTGAAAGTCGTTATGCTCTTTTGTTTATGATTTTGTTTTCGCGTGATAATTGTCTTGTCTTTTGTTGCCTCCTTGCTTTTTTTTGCTGCGGTAGTACATTTACGCGATGGCAGACTGTGGGAAGCTCACCGGTATGCCATGCGTTGGTGTATTTCGTGACCGAGTCGCAATGTGGCGAATTGTTTCCAGCGTGGATTGGACGAAAATCGATAGACGCTCCATGCTTTTCAGTTAGATCCATTCCTGCATCTGGATGAGACGGTTGGTGGATGTATCCACCTTTGGTGAGCTTTACACGAGTGCTTGAGTTCTGAAACTTCACATGTCCGTTAATCTGGTCCTTCGGTGAGTGCCACTCTGTTAGTAACTTTTCTCACAGTTTGTGTTCTGCTCAATTCGGGGGATGTAAAGGGTGATTTGAGGAAATGTGGATAAAACATTACATCCATCCATAAAATATGCAAAGTAAAGTTTACTAAAGACGTACCTTTACGTTGTAAATGCATTATGATGGAGAACGTTTACAACTGCATATTAACTAATGTAGTTGTAGTGGCTGTTTAGCACGTTCCACCAACATAACCGCCTAGGCTGTCAAGATAAATCATCTGATTTATAAGCATTAATTATATTCAGTATTTCTTAGATTGGCGTAGTAAAACATAAAATGAAGAATTAATGCATTATAAAGGTGTTTAAACATCTCTAATTTAGGATCATTCAAAAAGAATACCTTAAGAAGGAATATTTTTTTAAATGAATGTTTCTGTTTATAATGGGGATTACATTATGTACTGTATTATTATATGTTGCTGTAATCCCCATGACTTATTTAGTTACCACATTATAAATAAATGTTGCTTTGCCAGATCTGCCCTATTGATCCTGACAGCATTTGCTGGTCGATTAGGTAGCAACCCTAGCAGACGTCATGAATGAAAAGACAACATTGATAAACATGTAAAGGCTATTCTGTTCAAGAAATCGCTGCCAAGTTTAGAACGACATTATGTAATTAACTATCTAGTATAGTTTTTCAGCAATTCGATTGGTATTATTATCTGCAATAATTAATCCTGATTTTATAAAGATGAGGATGTTTCCTTATGTCTAAACTTACCATCCATCTACCATGAAACCCTGAAATACAAACATTAATAGGCATAATGCTGGTTTAATTATTATCATTGCAAAACGTTACTTGATTTACTTAGCTAAATCTGTCGTTTAAGATTCAAAATTCTAATTATCCTATCTTTTCCCATCGTTGGATTTTTTTAGTTTTTTTTTCATTTTTTTTTTTTATATAAATAAACCGGAAAATTTGAAATTATGAAATGTGACAGGCAATAGCGAACGACCAATTCAACACGAGAAAATACGTTTATTTAATAGTGTTACTACTTCTTTAAATCAACGCCATGCTAGTAAAATTGTTTAATACTTGGCGGGTATGTGTTGGATTCATCCTTATTGAGAGCATCTAAGGGTTTTAACAAAAAAATGCTTTAAATCATGTTGTTATGTCTGTATCCATGGCTACTTAGAGGTTGTGGCTGCCACTTCGTTTTGAAGCATTTTCGATCCATGGTACATTTTGCGAATGTTTAATCTTCTGAATATATGCCTACTGTGTATTAATGCAACATACTTTCGTTCACTCGAGCATAAATGATAGGCCATGAAGTAAAGTAAATTTTCCGAATGTATTTGGTGTTTCACGTTTTGATGCTGTAATACGAGATAGTATTAACTCATGAAGTTAATTTTCGTGATGGGCATCTGTGGAGAGACGAACACGTTTTATTGTTTTATTTCAGACGATTCGGTCCAATGTAACTACGTATTTAATATTATATGTTTGAATCCGTCTCACCATGCCGACATTTAACGCTTGTTTATTTTATTACAGATTGAAATAAATAATTCAGCATGGAGATAACAAGCTAAATACTGTGAAATTCACACTGCTTGATAATGACTGCATGGTTTGCCAGTCTGCCAGAACTAACCTTATAGGTGATCTCAAAATTGTGCAACGTTCTGTTGATACTTTCAATTGCAAGCACAGCGATAGACAATAATTATCGACCTGTGCTAGTTTAACAATACAAATTGACACGTATTGTGTGCAAAAATTGTCTCAAAAATACACGAAAAAAGGCTATCTTTCGCTGCCTGTTTTATTCTCCGAATCACCATGATGGCACAATTTCGTAAATCAATACATAAACATGTTCAGTTAATGAAGATAGTAATGCCACACAATGGAAACATGTTTGTTTACACCGTTTCGCTATACATTAATTTATTAGGAATGCTAAATGTAGTTTTCCCATATAGAATTGGTCATTCGTATATTTCTTATATTTTGAACATTTCCAGTTAATTTATAAAAGAAAAAAACATGCAAGAAAACTCAGCGTGCATGCAACCTCTGAAAACTTCAATGAAACCTTATATCATGGATATCGGAAGCTGCATGCTGGGATTTTTCCTTGTTTATTATTTCTTTTATTTTTGTAGACAACCAATTCAGCATGGAAAAATTAAATGCATGACAGAAAAATTGAAGGAAAAATGCGTATTTTTTATTATATATATTCAGCTTTTAGACGTTTTATATGCTGATTTTGTTAATGAACAGTCAAAATTCTGTGATCAAAGCCTGTGAACAAGATGTGCGTAATTTATTCTGTAGCAAGTTTTACTCTCGTA
Organism: Rossiulus vilnensis; assembly: GCA_034700785.1. Classification (NCBI taxonomy): domain Eukaryota; kingdom Metazoa; phylum Arthropoda; class Diplopoda; order Julida; family Julidae; genus Rossiulus; species Rossiulus vilnensis. Next base: position 22,449 of record JAQIXS010001967.1, on the reverse strand, counting down.
AATTAACGTTCTCCATGTACTGAACTGAATTTCTCATACTGCCTTCTACTAGAATTTAATTTAGTCAGCCGCAAAATCATTAAAGTACAATGTACTTGCCTCAATGAAGACGTCGATTTAAGGTTAAATACCTGATATTAAAGATCTGTGAATTAATTAATATTAGAGAGGTTATTTATACCTTTATACTATTAAGAGAGGTTATTTAATCCGTTATACCCAGATGTATTAGAGTTCTGAGATTAATTAAAGAATGCAATTTATTAATGACTGTAAGTGTAGTGTACTAGTTTCAAAACCTGGTCATTGGAAAAATACGACGTAGGCATATTAAATAATACATCTAGAAATCTTATCAACTTAGTGCTCCATTGCAATGAGGTGTAATCTGATTCATTGACTAATATCATTAAATGATTATTATAATTAAATATCAAAGCGTTATTGTCATTTGCATCGATAAATTTAATGTACTTGTACAAGGCCTCTATTTTATCGGTTTTAGTTTTAAAGTTGCATTTTTTCAAATGCGGTAACAAAATTGATTCTTTTTCATTTCCGTACTTCATATGCGCTCGATAATTTACAGGGAGTCAGTATCATTGTTAATTCCAGTTTAGATTAAGTCTAGATCCGAAGTTCAAACTGCCAGAACTGTTTGCATTTCATGCACTCCTGAAATCTTGTTAATTTCGTAGTATGCGACTTGTGTCTGGTTCTCTTCTAATAGACCAGCCGATTCCCCATTTGGAAGCCAAAGTTTGCTATTGTTATAAAGGGAAAAGGTGATAGACAGTTGAGATTCAAATTCCAAAATAGAAAGGCCTGAAAACGAAAAATAAAATTGAAAATCAGAACTTGTATTTTACACCTAACTTAAAAAATACCTATAATTATGTATTATTACAGGATGCAGTGTCAAAATATTCACACGTAGGGTTATAATTATCGCACCATATATTTTGCGGCCTGTATAGCTGTGCGCCCCCTTAAGTGCAACATTTGTAGTCCATGCCCTTTGGAATAAAATTCCGCATTTAACAGCGAAAATCAGAAGTGATTTTGTCGGTAGTTGTTGTCATGGTTATCAGCTGCTTGTTACAAACAAACTGCATTGAAGGCGCCAGTTTACATGCATGCACATGTAATTGAGCTTTCCAAACATCCAATTACGTGAAGTGCAGATTTAACTGGCTCCCTTTGACTAATTCATGGAACTCGGCGTAACCAGCTGCCATTCATTTGTGCATTTTTAACGATGTGGACGAGTTTCAAATAGCAATATTGAATTTTAGCTTATTCTTATTATTAACATCAAGCTGTCATCTGGTTATCGTTGAAGTTGCATTCAAATTTGTACATGCTGCATTTTTAATTTCCCCAAGATATATTTCTATTTGCTTCGATGAATAGGACTGTTTTTTGTTTCTTAATGTTATCGACGCATTCTAAGTTATCACCAGAAAATTGCCTTTTTTAGGTCATCGCTCTAGTATTTCTTAAATTTATCCTTTTCAGATTTCCTTAAATTTTAGTTCTGGATTTTGATAATCACGATCTAAATGGCACTTTAATAGGTTTTGAAATTGCAGGCCTTAGTGTGTAGTATTATGCGATTAAATGGCAGCAATGCGGTGACCTTTATAACTTTTCCGGGGAAAAAAATTCCATCAATACTCTCTTGACGTATACTGCGTGCATGCCGGTTGCTGTGCTCTGCCAGGTTATAAACATTTACAAAGTGCAAGCTAGCATTTCTTAACTTTATCAATTATTTAGTCGGTTGGGAAGACGCGAGGGCGGAAAAGCAAACTGAAATTACACGGAAGAAAGTAGCCTACCGAGCTTACCTGGCAGGACTTGCTCGGCAACTGATTTCAGTTTTAAAGCAGATCAACTAATTCTGAGTTAAAGGGCAACCGCACTGTATACTTTACTGCAAGGCATACCTCTGAACTACTAAGATGTTGTTCTGGATGTCTTAAAGAAAATGTCAAAGGAGATTAGGCCAACAGGGATTGATCTGACAGTTCTTCTTTTTGCTGCAATGCACCACCTACGTGGGTATTGCTGGTAAACCTTATCTTCGACATGCCCTTTGTTGTTTTCTTGTCGCATTTTTTCTATAGGTCAGCACGAACTTGTCCTTGTCAGATCTTATGTGATGCCACCGCTAATTGTTGTCTTCAGGTTGTGCCACGATGCACTTATTTTGGCAGATTTTTTCTTCCTGGTTTTTCCAGACTTATAACATCTATTAATATTTCAAACAAATATTTGGTTTCGGAAGTCATCTATGTTACATTTCGTAAATGAAGTTAATGTGATGGAATAAGGGCTAGAAACTCGGACAAGCATGGGGTGTAACGGTATTATTGGCATGATGTACCGAAAATAAAGGTGTGCTGTTTCTTATTGATCCGTACTACTTCTGTGAACATCAATCCAATGTGTGAAATATTGTTATTGGAAAAGCACTTTTCGAAAACTTAATTAAATTTGTAAGACTGCCAATGACGTCAATCGAATGATCCTCGTTTATTACTGGCGGCTTATGGTTATATGAAGGTACTTGGATAATGATACTCAACTGATTGCGATGTATAAACTTCTGTATATACAATATAATACACTAACGTGTGCATCTAAATTAACAATTAACCCAAAGTTCTTTTAAAAATATCCTAGTGTAGAAGCAGTACAGTGTACCACTTGATGCTTGATTTTATAAAAAATGTTCGTGGGCAAAATAGGTGTGGTTGCATATACCGTATACAGTAATATACTGTCTATTGAGAACAATTACGACTATATAACGTTTATTTTAAAAGAGATGTCAAAGTAAAATTTTTAAAAATATACAATTTTTGTACAAATCGCAGATCCTGCTGTTGCTTTTCCAAATTTAATTTTGGCATATAACCGATTAATCCTCTTAAAATTGGCCACGACCTTGCTAGTTTCCTTCTTTGTACTATAGCCATGGACGGTATTTTTCCATGACTCAGAACTGTGTTTGTTCAGTGTCGCAATACATGTACGTGTACAGTGTATATTGACATGCATGTACATTTACATTGAATTAGCGTTAGTTTTGATGCGATCACCTGATAGACCATATTTAACTTGGTAAAAACTTTTCTTCCGATTGGAAAATCATATTTTATTAAACTGCCATTTCATCAGCTAGCTTCATGGGCATCGCAAATAAAAATCATCTTTCCCTGGAGAAAAGATCAGTATATGATTCTCTACTGATATCAGTATTATAGTGGTTTTGGGGACTACTAATATCAGTATATGATCGGTATAATTGTACAGATATACACTGTACTGATTTTACTGATCTTTCCACTAGGGTTAATTGCCAATTGCTCTTCTGTTATTATCTGCATGTTAAAATCCTCACCCCGAAACCTTACCAAATAACATTTAATTTATAAAATGATTACTTGTAAGTAACTGCTAGGCTGATAGCCAATTCCGTACAATTTATTGGGGTAGCGGTTGCGGAAAACACTTCATGACTATGACAGGCAACTACTAAATAACTTAATATAAGGCAATATGAAAGAAGAAATCTGATTGTGGGAATTTTATTTGAAAGTGCTCGAGAGCTACTGAAGTCCCTCTAGTTCCTTATATCGTCTGCCGGAAGCTTATGAAATACTTACATGATGTGCACACAGTGGTACGTTATTATATTTAGTCAATAAATAAAACCTCACCCTGCACTTATTGAGATTAATCCGTATGAGTGCATACACGGAGTTATCAAAAAGCTTTTCAACTTTATGAAACGCATTCATGTGTTTGTGAACAATGTTTGGGTTCCGTTTTTACAGAAAGTTGTGCAAAGTTCATGTTGGCGCGCAGCGTATATGAAAGTCAATGCTGCAAAGTGCAGACTACCTGGTCTATTTGTCACAATCTCTGAAGTGTGCACTTTGATATGCTGATGATCGTCCCAGATTCATCCTCTATATTGTACCATTGTATTTTATTCTGTGCTTCCACACCTATAGTTAACCTTAAATCCACCTTGGAATCTCAGACTAGATCTGTACTCTGGATGTGCAAAAAGCAGGTTCAGCTTCAGTCATCAGCGAACACCATGGCAAATGTTTAGTCCATAGCGATGACTTTTGTCTCGTGTTTAAGCCGCAGAACTTTGAGAATAAAAAAGCTGGTCAAGGAACTATCGGAAATATGAATGATAAATGAGGGGAATTTCAAAAGATTATTTTTTAATAACGTGTGGCCTGGAAGGCCTATTAAAACCGTTCTATGACAATGGCCTCTTATGCATGTACTGGTTTGTTGCGTGCATAGTTTCGTTTTCTTAAATGCAACGAGGAAACTCCTTTCGAAAAATCATTTTCTTTAATGAGAGTGAACGTTTCGCTGGCATTGAACGGTAAATTTAACCCATCCTGACCTCTTTCTTGGTGAAAAAGCGTTAAAAATACAAAAAAGTTCGAGCAGCACTCCACGAGAATGGACGTTTCAGAGCGTGGCAATCTTCAATCACACGTTTAACATTTCAATTGTGCAGCGGTGCCTTTCTTCAATTAAGAAGCTTACAATTAAGCTTTTTTTTTTAGAAGGGCTGCAGCCTTCATTGATGCAAATTGCTCGATCTGAAAGATTTCAAGGACAGAAGGTCAGCCAAAATCATATCTCAGCAGTTCATTATTTTGAAGTGTGATATTCGGGCGGAGATAACAAGCCCTGCTCGAGGAAGAGCGTAAACTTGATTCACTTTGACGCTGGACAGTTCTCGTTTTGGAGGTGTAGACCATTTCAGCGGTACTCTGAAGAAATAGATACTCAGTGTCTTGAAGAAGAAAGTGACCATTTTTCACTCCAGTTTGGTCATAATTTGGTCCGCTGCGGTTATTTTTCCTGTTGGCCAGCAAAGTTTGGCAAATGCATTTCTCCATGGGATTCTGGAGTGTCAATAATGACGCTTGTGCTTCTGCATTGTTTGGATAAAGTGATTATCTAAGTTGAGAAACTTAGTGGATAAAAGGCTATCTTCAAGTCTACGTGTAGTTGAACTCGTTTAACCACGGTTTTTTTGCATTTACAAAAGATGAATGACGTAATGACATTGGGAAAACTTCCGTCAGGTCGGTAAAACCAATATCCGTTCGCGTTTTTGATGAATTTTGAAAGAAATGGTATGGATTATTCAATTTGTGTTCGGCATCATCAACTGCGTTTCCCAGACTTGACTCTTCGATAAGCATTTAGAAGTTGGATATTAACCATTGGCCTGCACACCCCATACAGTTTCCTGCATGAGGATCCATACATCGAATGATACGAAATTAGATTTGTCGTTTCGCCTTCTGTTTTTTTATGTAAAGTATAGTGACGTTGATTTGATCATGCATCCGTCGCCTTGTCCGGGAAAATCCTCTTCCGTAGGACTTTATACTGTGTGGCGAAACCGTAGTCCCAAAGACAGAGCAGCAATTCCTTCTACTGCACATTACAACATACTTCACTCACTAGAACTAAACCACACGTCGCTTCCTGAATTCTCGAAGGATGTTGACCACACTGTGGAGTATGTCGCGTGTTCGCGGATTGATCGGGATGTGCCAAACGCGACCGAAGGATTGCCCTGTAAGAAGCGCCTGCCAATGGCTTTGCTGTGGTTTTTGGGAAATACCTGTAAGGAATGTTGTCTTCTGGGACTCTTTTTCAAGGTAATGCCCGATTTCTTTTCCGAAAGGTTTTAGTGAAGGCCGAAATACAATATGTATAATAGTTATGGCCGACTTCGCTTTTGATGGCATTTCCTAGCAGGAAATGTTCAGTTAAGAGACCTTTAAACCATTTGGGTAATGCTTTCTTCTCGCTGGTATTTACCAGTGATAAATCTGGCAGCTCTCCTCTGCACCATTTCGAGGTCCTACGCTTAACCCACTCTGTACGGATTCCATGGACAGGAAAGGATTAATTCGCATAACAGGTCTTTCTCTTTCTATTGGTCCATTTAAATGCCCTAATTACTCTTGTTTCAACAAAACCACATAGCGTTTAATCAGTTTTAATCAGATTTTATAGTCTCATACGAGCGTAGTACACCATTACGCCCCTTTCCTTCTTGTTAGGACATTTATTAATGTTTATCTGCTCTGAACATCGGTTAATCAGTGTGTTTGTTCAAGGTTGCGTCACCTTGGTTATCCCATATATCGGATAACTGGTCCTCGGATACTCGAGCTTCCACTGCACTGAATAATTGTCCTAGAGTATCCTTCTGGCACTTTTCCTATGGGGAAATCATGAGGTACAGCAAGGTTACAAATTGTGATATAATGTAATTAATAGCCCCAGTTTCGTATCGCCCTCGCATTTCAAAAATAACATAACTAAAAAAATTGCGGTTTACAGGAGACGCAATTTTGTGAATCGTTTTCTCATAGAGCACTATTGTTTCAAAAGTGACAATTTAAAAAAAAAAAGACATTTCGCTTGATGTATTACATTTCAACCGGAGGTTGGCAATTTTTGAGTTGCGTACGTCACTGTTGAAATACGTGCGCAATATGATGATGGAATGATCTATTTCAAGTTATTAGCATTTCCATTCGCAAGCAAGACGTAAAAAAGTATTGTTGTAAGCGAACCGAATATGTGATGTTTTCGTTGAACACTTGCAATATGTTACAGACAGGTTTTTTTGGAAAACATGCTGACCTTGTAAAACTGAACGCTCGAGCATTGATGTCTTTGAGCAAATGCTGAAGATGACTATAATTTGAGTAGCTTGTCTTCTGTCTTAATTTTACTTCAAAATGTTGTTTATTTTTTCATGTACATGAACGATACTTGTACATGTATAAGACTTGACTGCTGTAGGTTGATACATCATATCCGAAAATCTGCACGTTTTTACTCTCCCTCACAGTATACGTATATATATATTGTAGAACCTTATAATTATTTAAAGATCTTTTGCAAGTAGATTTCTTATTAGTTTAATTGAGATAGCATTTCTGTTGACACATCAAAACCAAAAAAAGGATAAAGCCTGAAAAATGAGGGCTTTTGAAGAAATCGCAAAACAATCTTAAGATTTTCTAGGAATTTTTCCTTCTACGTTTTTTCATCCTCTTTAACGGTATGTTGCGTGGGAAGTTATCTTGAGATTTGTTCGTTGTGTTCTTCGGAATTACTACCTGAGTGACACGCAGTTGTTATGACAACCTCTTGTAAGTCGTGCGCCATTTCCAAGCAACCTAGCGTTTGATTGCAATGACGTGTTTCTTGCAAGAGGAATTATTGTTCCATTACATTAACCAAATAAATAAAGAATCAACGACAATCGGTCGAGTTGAATTCAATTTGCTGTTTGTGTCGAAGTACAACAGCGAAGAAATCCAGAAATTCTAGGTGTTATTCTTGGAAAAGCGTGGGGAGATACGGTTTTTATTTGCCGTGGTATAATGAAATTGGATATTTAAATTAAATAGTAGGCTTGGCCTAGATGCACAATAAAAGGCAAATATTTTCAGTCCAGCCTACTGTCATGTACAGTGCATTATGATTCTGATCAACCCACTAAGTTCTTACAAATCCTATATGGTATTTACGAGCGTATCGTATTGCATCTGACAGGTTTATCCATAATCCGTGTGGACGAATGATTGGTTTTGCCATGAACGTGGAATAAGCAATTCATGTATAACAAGATGCCAGGAATAAGACATAAGGTATTTTAGTGGTGTGGATCTTGAGCTGATCTGTTTTCCACAATGGTCGCGGTGTTGGTTCCTGACACGACCACGCCACGCCTAATGTAATTAGAAACAATTGCACCGGAAAGATAAACTTCCCTATTGAAGGCCATTGGTCACTGTGCGTATAGATCGAGGGCTTTGAACCATCTCCATTATTTACAACAATTATAGCCCGATATTACCATCAAGATGGAACGATTACCGCTGCTATATCTTTTGATCTGGGAGTGTGAAAATATAGCGCCATTTAAAGTCTGTTGTAGGCTATTGTTAGCAAAAAGATAACGATAGTTATACAATACATGCGAATAATTGATTTGCGGATTGCTGATTTGTCTAAAATAAAAAATAATATTGTAAAACTGTAGTAAATGGCTGATGGGTGGAAACTGAACATGCATGATCAGTGGTATCAGTGGTAATGATTTTTTTAAATTTCTAGTCAAAGTTTTGTTCTATTTCAAACACGCAGAAGAATTGTTGGGCGAACAGCAACCGCACTTTTAAATTTTTGTTATAAAAACCAAGGATATGAAAAACCTTTATCACGGGATACACATTTGAGGGCCCAGAAATGCTTCTATCTAGATTTTCTAAATTTCATAGCGTGAGCACATTCTTATCTGGTCTATCTGTAAGTTCTTTACAGAAATAGGGATCACTTAGTTTGGCAGCATAAAAGTTGATATAACTGACAGTTTTGAAACAGAAACGCAAGAATGATAAGGACGGCTTAGTCTAATAACGGGTTTTGAGGATTGACTAATCTTTCGTGATTTATGTAGGCCTGTCCAAGAAGTGTGGGTTAGACGCTCGTACAGTCATTTTTTACTCTTCTGTCCTATTTGTATGGAACTGTTTTCACGATTCCATCCCTTTTTATGACATGATTTATGTCTTCTCGCACGTACGCCATATGACTGAAAAAATTGCGTGATGAATGGAAAGCTTGCTTTTGATAAAAATTAGAATGACCATTTTTACTTTTGATACCGAAAATTCATGCTTTGGGATAAGTGTTGAATGCAAGGAGTGATGGATTCCAGAAAGTAACTTTTTCTAGAAGTAGGCCTACGTGTAACCATAATTATCCCGACTCATCTGACATCAGCTCCTGGGTCAGTTTTTTGGCTCGTGCTTGACAACCGAATCTGAGTCTGTGCCAAAGCACGATAGTAGGTCCGATTTACGCATGAACAAGTCCACTTAGTAACAGAGGCTCCAGCCTGACTCTGTAAGATTTGGAGCGCGACATAGCCCCATCCCAAGTTGCGTCTGACATTCAGGCCTGCAGTAATCCTACATGAACTATGGGTAGGCCTATGTACTGAACACAAATTAATCGAGACAGGCACGCTTATCTTGTCTCGCCTGCGTCACGTGATGCACTTTCCGACAGATGGGTTGCAGCCAGGCTGCTTTTTTAAAAGTTCTACTGGAAACCCTGGTTTCGAATTCTAGTCTCCAAAAGGAAGGGGAGCCGATTCTACCCTCGCATTTTTATGAATGACACGGGGGAGAAAGACTAGGGCCGAGAGGTTGTAACCCCAACCCTGAAAAAGACTTTAAAGGGGCCGAGTGGATCACTCAATGAGAGCATGTGCCCAACTCGGGCTGCGAGCATTAGTTACATAATAGGCCATGCGGGGCGTGCGGGATGGGGTACATAAGCCGCACCACATGGGCCACACCTGCTTTCCGTTTTTTAAATAATCGTTAGCCGTTTTTTTCCGTTTGATAGGCTGCACCGTGATTCAAGGTGTATCACGGTTATTTGCATTAAATTCATGGACTTCCTGTAACCGGCCCTGGGTTAATGTAGTTTTGGCTATGGTAATCTGCACAACGATAATAATGACTAGAAAGCATTTGAAATTCTGAGTCTATCAAATTCTGAAACTGATCCATGTATACTGACTATAGTCCACCATTGTTAATGAAACCATCAAAACACTTTATGCAATATCAGTGTGTATACTTGTACGTTGGTGACAATTGGTCAGTGATTGCATTCTGTGACAGATTCCATGGAATATTGATAATTTAGATATTGAAAAGTCATTTATGAGAACATGTCGCTATTCTTATCTTGTCCTTCGCATCGGTTTCCGTCAGTTGACCAATTTCTGACAGTTTGAGTCGAGCCTGTGCTCGAGAGAAATAACGTTAATCGACGTACATCAGATCATGCATTAGCGAATTTTAGTGCAGCTTAAACACGGTCATTACATGATACGATCGTATAAACATTGGTTAAACGTTTTTGACCCAATAGCCATTGACGTAGAAGTCACGTCCACTGCCTAGATGAGGGTGTCGTTTTATGACAGTTATTGAATTTCCCTGGCAACATCAGTGAGGGTTTCTAACCAGTGGACTGTTTTTGTTCAGTACATACTGGATCTGAGGAGTAGATAGCCCAAGGCCCATGCAAAGCCAAACCATTGCGGGTACCTAATGACTTGCCAACTCTTAACTCCTGACGTCGCCTGCGGTGCATTATCAGGAGTGTTGTTTTGCCCTCTTCCCCTTGGAAATGTTCTATTTTTCACTGGCTGAGTTCAGACACGAGCTTAGCGGCAATCCTTTTTCCAAACGGTTTACCTTTCACGTTGAAATTCCTGCATTAATTAGCCCGTTTGTTGCCAAACCGCATTGCTGCGTACCTGAGCTGTCAGGCTGGGATACGAAATTCTTCCCAAATGGAATCTGGCGGCAGGACACGGCGTGTTTTTTGCCCTATCTGTTTTAATAATATCTGGCCTACAGTGTACGCGTCTACGGATAAAAGGTTTCGGTGCTGCGAATGTGCTCTGCAAACCAATCGCGTGCCAGCAATATCAACTCTTTTCGTACCACTGCTTTTCATGGCAAGCACGTTTCCTGGAACATGGACGTTAAACCCTTTCCAGGCGGATGATTCCAATTGGAATCACTAACTTGACATTATTTTGAAATAGAATTTGTTGAAATCTTCGATCCGATTGTGGCGGGAAAAAATACCTGGCTTTCTCAGCTGGTCCACACTCCATATCGAAGTTTATGATTAATGAAATTCACCTAATTCAACTTCCCGCCATCAGTGGAATACCACCGCAGTTCTGCTGCAGATGCATGTATTTATTATCTTACATTCTTGTTATAACTGGGTGTATGGGAATGTAGGTTCTATTTGCTGGTTATGTGGTGATTTGGAACAAGGTACCATTTCATATTGAATTTATAGATTCAGTAAATTTCCTATGTAGGTTGCTACATCTTCCCAGTAAGACCCATATACTGGACCCTACAATATTCATTTGCATGTACGTGTAGATTAAAAAGAAAACAATTTTCAATTAATTTAATTTCATAAAAGCACACACCAGCATTACACGACAACCTACAGATCGTTGCATCATTTTGCAAGACCTTCAATTTCCCCCCAACAAAACCAACATTCATAACATGACGCCACATTTTCCAACATGGTACACTAGGAAGTCTTTGCTCAGATGGCCATTTTTTTTACAAGGATAAAACCCCTAAACCCTGTACAACTCACCAGCGTGAAACCATTTTCAGAGCCCTGTAACGGAATCCCCTAAATCCAGCAATAACATGTTGGGTAAGCCAGAACGTGTATCCCGTTATTGGCTGGTTTCCAAAGCGCATAGCAGGGGTGAGGGGAACAGTTTTTTCCCCCGTTTTTTTTTCCGTCCGTCCAAAGTCCCCATCATTATTTTGTTAGCTCGGCAGGATTATGGTGATTACAGCTCACCAGTTGGCCAAAGTTTTTTTTTGTTGCCGAAAACTCCAAACATCTTGCCATAATTGGGCGCACCGACGAAGCGCCAGGCGTAAGCAGGCAATGGAGGATCTTAGTGTTGCTTAGCAATGGACATCGCCAAGAGATGGTGCTTTTTGGCAGGACTTTGTGGTTTGCCTCAACCCACCTTCACCGATTCTGAGGATAACAAACCTGTTGGCGGCAGATGCATGACTGGCTCGCCCTTCCCGTGGCTGTGTTTACCTGTTTCTCCAACTGCGTTTGGGTACAGGAAAGTAGGAGTATCGTGATTCGTGATCCCCGAGGACAGGCTGAGCTTGCGTCGCTGCCCAGGTCACTTGGAGTGTTGACCCTGGTTGACCGACTGTCGCCGAAAACATTTCGACATTCCGAGGAATCCCCAGCTTCCCGAGACCCTGTCGACGAATTAGGGAGATCTGTTGTTTTTGGACAGGACTCATGAAGCTCTTAGCACGGATTTCGAAAAGGCGCCCGAAGTGATCGGCACCCCTTTCAAGATAAGCGTGATCAGACGCGAATTTTCCTCTTCATTCATGCCCGAAAAAAAGCACCTGCTCCCCTCTTTACCTGCGCCCCCTCCAGGCTGGCTACTGGCCCACCCGTGCGGGTCACGTGACGCCAGGTGAAAGTATGCTGCTGTTGAGGCGGACCAGAATGTGGGTCTCCGCTTTTGTTACATGCGTGTCAGTCATTCAACTGTGGCTCCAGTGCACTGTGGCCCGCGCCTGCAGTCGTGAGCTTTCGTTCCCGAGGATTAACCAGATCTGGAATTAATAGAGCTTGGCGAGCGGTTTTTTTAGTTTCCGTGGAGAGGAGATGCATGGAAGTGAAATTTCGGCACCATGAGCCCGCATTCGAACCCTTGGAGTGGCGGCAGCCCTCATGTGCCCATGGTTAATGTGTGCGCTTCCCATATGCTGAAACTCTTGGATTATGTGTGGGTTTTGCAGAAAAGATACATCTACGGATATGGATTGCTGCCTGAGGATCCAACCAGGGTATGTCTGTGACGATAGAAATTATTCTGAAAAATGAAGTTGTAGGAGCTAACAGAATATTGCGCGTTTAGGATTTTTGATATGTTGGAGATATACATGTAAATTTGGTATTTCTAAGGAGTTCGTTCGTTGACATGGAAGCATGGAACATGAAATTGGAATCCTTGCAAAATAATCGGCTGATGCATGTACTGCCAACTGATCCAATTGTTATGTAGTGTGATACTGCCTGGTGACTGGTGTGGCAGGCGTTCATCTCAAACTTTTTAGCTATTGAACAGTGGTTACATTTTTTGCATTAGTTTGCAACTACGTAGGCCTAACTGTCACAAAATAATGTGCTGGTAGCTGATTATTCAGTTCAGTTCAATTCAGTACCCTACAGCTGTCAGCAAGGATATGCCATGCATCAACCTAAGATTAATTATGAAGTATTTTCGGTTTGCCAATAAATAATTCTTTGCTTGATTAATGGTTCGAAAATAGTGCAGAGGTAACGTATGCAAATTCAAAACCATGTCGCAAATTATGATTGGCATCTGAATATTACTTTCGTGCTAGCATTCTAAGAGTGCTCTTGTGATTACTTTGAAACGTTATTTTATCACTTATCTCCATTTCCACAAAACATGTGCATCTTGGATTTAAAATTCGTCTAACAGAATTGTTAGTTGGCAGTTTTGTTCGCCTGGCTGGTTATCATATTTGAAGTAGCAAGGTTGAGTTTTATGGTGTCTACAGCCTACAGGTCACTGTGACCTTTAAACAATTATTAAATAAAATGTCAATACAAAGCCTTTACTCATTGATTTACATAACTCTGATTTAATTATTAAAGCTTACGAAAATGCGAAAATTATTTTATGAAACAATTGTCGATGTGTCGATCCGCTCAAAGCATTAAAAACAATCCTTAAGGTCTTCATATGTCATTGACTGAGCAGTACATGTACCAAATCATACAGACATCCTGAATCTGTCTTATCACTTAATTTTTTGTTCACTTGTAGTGATGGCGATGAGTAATGGGCTAGTTGAGAACAAATACATGTATCTTCCCTTGTTTGGCCAATGTTTCGTGCACTGCCACAGAGAAAATGTACAAGCATTTTGAATTCGTATTTTAAAATATGCATACCCTACTGCTTAATTCGTGTGACAACTGAATGGTTTGGATAATTGGAACAGGTTTCGTTTGTTTATCAAACCAAGAGGCTTGTCAGTTGTGAAATTCTGCAAACATTTTCGACAGTGGCGACGATGGAAATGCAGAAATGCTCGTGACTTGTTTGACGACATTAAGGTTATCTATTCGTGGCTAAACTTTTATAACTAGTAGGTATGCAATTGCGGCTGTCCTATCAACATTACATACAGCGTAGGCTATTCAGTATACAATGTATTTACTCTCGTATCAAGGTAAACGGTTAACAGCAATAAACTTAGAAGCCCATGCTCTCGTTTAAGTTAAGAGAGTGTTAGACAAAGGCGAATAGCAGTTACTTTTTGTATTGGAGTTAATTCTTCTTGAGTAAATAATTCAGAAAGGTTGTTAACATTTCTCCAATAAATGCAGCAGAACTAGATCTGCTCAGCTGAAGCTATCCTTAAAGTCATTACTCACCATACTTAACGTTAACTTTGAGAAATGATTATATAGTTCCTTAGTCGTTCATCAGTGCACTAATGTTTTTATAGAAAAGAATAATAACAAATTCTTACGCACGAGTACTTTTTGAGGAAACGTTGAGTTAAGTATAATGTACCGTTACAACTGTTCGGATTCATATTTAAATTTATTATTTTGGAGTACAAATTATAATTTGAGTAGGCTTTTTAACTCATGCGTGAATACACAGTAATAATTGCCCAATTGAACGAATAACTGTATTTTGATAACAAACATTTATGAAAGTGCATTTTATAACGTATAACGTAATAGATTTGCTCCAAATAACGATAGTCTTAACTGGAATAGTTTTTGCACTCTTTTTAATGTCGGCGCATTCAGGGAAGATACATTTGTATTGGCGGAGCCCCATGGGCGTAATGTGGGGTTTAAATACGATTGTGTTGGACGACCGCCTCTAGGGAGCTTGTTTGTATCGTGACACCCAATTGTCGTTTTAGAAAATATATGTACATACGGTACATGTAGTTACAGTGAATGTAGGGCATGGTAGAGAGGAGGCACGTAACTTCCAATTTATCGAGTTGTTTAGTCTTTGGGGAATTAATATGGAATTAAGCAGTAGAACTATTGCCCTACATTGGTTTTCGAAATTGATTTTTGCGACAATGGCTTCGGTGGGAAAAACCACCTTAAGTTCGCCGTTGGTCGTTCTGCCAAAATTTTCTCATTATTTAATAGGCTAGCGTTGGGAAATTCAATTATCGGAGTATATTCCGGTGGCTTTTGACCATCGCGAGACGAATTGATGAAAAACATGCAAAATGTCTGTGTGGGCCACAATAGAGATGCTTGGCTCCTTTGTACATACGTGAACGTGAAATGCCACATTGAAAAGAAAATAGGATGCATGAGGGGGAAAATCGTGCGATTCATAAAAAAAAGGGGGAAAAGTTGTTCAAAGTTAAGGCATGCATTTGAAGAGAAATTCTAAAAAGGGGTCGAAACCTCGCTGTAGTTGCAAAAAGTAATAACTGAGGAGCTACTCAGTGGAAAAAAAAACTGAGTGTAATTTAAGGTTTATCAAAAATGGTCTTTGCTCCGCAATTCTCAGGATATTTTCAAAATGGCAAATTCACTAGGCCATGCAGTTGGCCTAGTCAAATAAACAAGTGCACGAGAAATTGAAAATGCCAGCAGTTGTTAGATGGCTCTTGCTTTTTAAAGGACCCTGGTTTTTTATGTAAAAAAATTAAGAACTTAAAAAAGATTAGAATTCTGAAGTTAATTCTTGTTTGCTTTGGCAGATGTTGAGAGGAAGCGGGCGTTTGAATAAACTACTGGTTTTTTGTGTGCTTTAGTTTTTAGTGCTCCCTAAGAAGAAACACAGTATCTGGTGTTTTGGTGGAATTGAGCTAATATCACATTTGCAATTATTGTTGTTATTCCCACCTTTTAACAGTGGAAAAAATGCAGTTATTCACTCTATAAACCTATGTAGCCAAATGCAGATTCCATGTTTCTTTTTGGAGCCGCCGAACTCCACCATAGTAAAATTGGTTTCCATGGTTTCATATGTCTTCAAATAAAAATAAGCGTACTGTGTGTAATGGTGTCTTGTGTGAATTTCGAATTAATTGGTGTAATATTCTTATAATATCTAGTGCTACCTTACATTTCGAGATAAACAGGCTTCATTAAGGCGGAGAAAATATTTTATGTAGAACATTAGCTTTGTCATTGGTTCACTTAAGATAGCAGCGCACCAGTTTTATTAACCCGGAACCAAAGCATTATGGTCAAAATATGACAAGATTGTAAAAACTAGTGAATCGGCGAAAACCAAAACAGTTGGTCTATTCGTGTTTGCGAAACAATGTGCCGCACACAAATAATGCGTTATAAAGGAACCCTTGACGATTTTTACTCGTTGTTTCATTTTCCTTGTAATTATAAAGCTATTGCTCGTAACAGACCGATGCATTTCCCAGAAGGCAATTTACAACTTCTTGCTCGTAAAACAAACATGTTTCTCGGTTTTCATCATCTGAAAAAATGTCTCGAGCTTTCAACGCCACGCGTCACTCGAAAAGCAAAATTGCATTACACCTTATACAAACAAATGCTTATAAAGAGCAATCTAACTGTACGGCTAAATTCTGAAAGGCGGATTGAGTTTTGTGGCAAAATAGGAGGATATAATGTGCTTGTACGTCAATGTTTGTATGCACATTAATACAGGTACATCTATTAAAATTAGTACATATTGTATCTTTCTAAAAAAAAAAATATATATATCTGCGTAGCTACTTGTTGAAAATCGGTTTTGGTACAAAACCAAAGCGCAGCAGCGCTGTTCACTCAGATTTGATTTTTAGTTTCAACGCGTGGCTTGTCGGATTATTAGATAATACACGTATTCGTACCGTATGTTTAAGCTATTCTGGTCTTCGACTATAAATCCACGGCGACCCTAATTCTGGGTTTTTGAGTGGCTTAATCGCAACGCTTAAAATTCTTCAGGCCTATGACATTTACGGTTATTTCAGCTATAAAGTTGCGTGCTATAGGGGTGTTACATATTAAAAGCGTGTAGGTCCACTGGGCTGAACATGGATGGATAGTGTCAATCGACGGATTCAATAAAATCCGTTTATGGGTGTGATGTAAAGTTTGCTGTCGTGACGTCAGTGGCAATGGCAGTGCCAAGTGCCATCGTTGTCCGGCAATTGATCAGCCTTCCGCTGCTTCCTGCGTGCGACTTCAATTTCCGCCTAATGGATCCTAATTATAGTGCAGCGATATTATTGCGCGTTGAATGGACTAAATCGAAGTTGGCTTCCGAGAAAAGCAATGGGATACGCGATCGGGATGCAGTTCAGCGGCGCTTGTTGTCGTAGATGCTATTTGTGAATCGATGGAACTTTGTGGGGTAGGTTAATTAGCTTTTGAATGTCAACTAACTCCATGGCTTATTTAGTAAAAGAGACATCAAATTTGTTTTCAAAGTAATCCATCCCTCGAGTTTTGCCTTGAGAGGAAAAAAATTGAATCATGAAAAGCTGATAACAATGCAGTCTTATATCTAATTGCGTTATTTTGAAATATTTAATCTGCAGGATATTTCGACTGCATAGAAACGATACTACTATCATACTAGGCTTCTTCATTGGCGGTAATTAGTTCATATCAAAGCACCGATAATTGCGAGCGAAGATGTTGATAATTCAACGGTAATCTTGCTTGAATGCAATAATGACTGCTATGAAATGGAAGCTTCTACCATCACTGTTGAAGAGTTCTATTCAAACGTTGTTGAATGGAAAATAGGGATAAGTGTAACTAAATTTACACTGTGTGCTCTGCGCCTGAAATCTGCGAAGAGTGAAACTAGATGTAACAATAGAAATACGTGTTATACACGCTGTAAACTAATTGTTTCCAGCGTAGGAGTTCCTCAATTCTTGCTGAGTTTTTTCTTAACAGTTAAATTATATTTACAATACAGTGTACAATTCAATTTTTAAATGTCTTGTTTTGTTTTTGAATTACCCCCTACCATACGACATATCTTTGCTGACAGTAGGTTACTTTTGTAATTAACTTATAAAATTCGAGAAAATCATGACATCGTATCATTACAAGCTAGTGGGCAAAATAATTAATGTTTTGATTTTTTTTAACTATGTAGGCCTATCACATGACATTCATTGTACAGTATTCGTTCCAGTTACTTACTGCGTCTAAATTGGGATTAATGGCTCTGTTGTCTTAGTTAATGACTAAGTACTGTTTGTTTGCTTTGCTGGAAAACGAAGTCTTGCTCATTGACAGTGACGGTCATCTTATCAATCATGATTTCACTTTACTCGATTGATACGCTTGGATTCCCTGGTGTTTGCTGCCGGCAATTAAGGTCTCTTAATTATCATCAACGTTTGAGTTTTCAGGGGAGCAAGTTGTCTCCATAAACAGAAAATTGCTTATTTGCTAAAGTTTTTCCGAGGGTGCGAACACAAAGCTTTTTGTGCGTGTCAACATTTGTTAGTTTATTTTCTAGTTTCATATTATACTGTGGGCGTAGTAGTCGAGACGGATCTAAGGACACCTGTATTTCTCGACAAAAAACTGATTCGTCGTTTTAATCACTTTTGTAGACAACATTTCGTTCTCAGGTCAGAATTAGTGAACAAGTTAGAATGTTGTTACCTGCGGCTTTCACTTTTTCTTTCTTGGAATGGAAATGGATCATATAAAACAAGCCTATCATTTTTGCAATTGTGCTTTTGACAGATTAAATGTGAGCTAGTTTAAGACAGCGTGGTATTCCTTGTTTCCCATTTGTTAGGGCGTGTTTAGGAAATACTGTGCAGACTGTCACGGGCCCTCCCAGCTTTTCAACTTGTCTTGAAATTTTTTTTTTTTTTTTGTCAACTGACTATACCCTGGTTGGGAAAGCCCAAGTTGAACGAACCTACTGCTGTGTAAAATTACTTCATTACTATCGTTAAATTTTTAGACAACGGTGGTTTACAGGGTGGTGCATACTCTTTGTCTAGGGGTATGGACTTAAAGGGTAAGCCTAGGGGTAAGCCTTAAAGCTTAATGTATTTGTCATTCGATTTAAAATAAGTATTTTGTCTCAATGGTTTTCCGTGCACTATCCCGGTGCCAACGTTTACCTAGTCTGCGCATGTATTAATTCAAGTTACATACACTGTTGTGGGACTGGGACTGAGAGAAAAGAATGTTTATTTCTGCAGAAATCGATGAACACCAGTTTTCAGTTACTACTTACTCCCAATTGTCAGCATTAATTTTTGAAATAAATTATCGTTCAGCTCGCGAACTCGGCGGTTTTTTTTTACTCATTAATTTTGTGGGGTATTAATCGTCCACATTCCCCAATGCGATAATTTTAATCGCAGCAATGACAAGAATGAGCGTGCGCGGAAGGTCACCCAGTCAACACATGTCAGCAATGCCGATCAACCAGCTTTTTCGCTCTCTGAAAGGTGCGGCAGGCGGAAAACGGCCATCTAATAAGTGTCTAATTTTACCTGCTCTTCTGTCCTGTCCTTTTGTGTCTGGGGAAGGTCACCAACGTTGTTGACCTTCCAGCTGCAAGTCTTGTTTTCAACGTGATGCGAGGGCAGCTTCTCTGCCTGCGTTTTCGTTTTTGTACCCCAGATTTGTGGGGCTTTTTTATCACGTTCTCCACGAAATCCACGCATTTGTTTTGTGCACGCTCGAATCTTGAAAGTAGCATTGAAGTCTTCTTTGTGCCTTGCTACAATAGGAAACAATGCTGTGCTGCGTGGCATTCATGGTCCCACATGTTTTTGCTCAGTTTCTTTTGACCATTGTGGTCGATGGCGTGTGCTGACTGAGAGAACTTCCTTCGTGTCATTTCGCGTGTGACTGCGGTCAGTTCCTAAATTCTGCCCGAAATCAAGGACAGAGGTTGATGATGGCCCCCACAAGGCTGGGCCTAAAGGATGCCCACCAAGCGAAAAATTGCTCCCACATTTTTGCTTCCAGTTGTTATATTTGCGAAATTTATTTTCCTTAATGTGGAATTGGTCGTCCTCAATGGTTTCAGCTGTCGTTATTTCAAAATGTCTCGTTTATTGAATGTATGAAATTTGAAGATACAAGTCAAGCTTGCATTGCGGGTTGCATAACTCAGTTTTGTTTTATAAATAAACGACCCATTTTGAAATTTTAAACCAAAGCTGAAACCTTAGTGGACGACCAGTTCTACATTGGGTAAAATAAGTTATATTTTTACATGGTGGTATGCTTTTGGCTCAGGCTTGATGAGGTTGGCGTCAATATTATTACATATACCGGCAGCTAGAGATCATAAAGATGAGGCATAAAAACGTTGATTTGGAAACTGACATGTAGATAATCTATAATCATTGGCAATGTAAGGTGAATTTGTACGATCATCCATTTATTATTGCTGTTATTGCCCTTAGCTATTTAGTCCCTGATCATCTGTACCTGAGCATACTGTACATGTAGTGCAGTATGCGCTGTGCCACCTTTGTGTAATCCTACAAGTGTGGCAAAATTAATCTTCGAAATGGAATTTCTTCAGAATGAAAGTATTACTTTTAAAAAACCTGGTATTTGCCAAGTTGCCATAGAGCCCAGCAGGGGCTGCGCCACAAAGCTAAGTCGAGCTTTTATGTGGGGTATTAGCCATTGTTGCTATGAGTGGAAGTTTATGAAAGCATTCTGGGTTATTGTTAAGATCTACGGGATTCGCCATCAATGTTGTTTATTGGGAAACAAACGTAGCATAGCCGTTTCTTGGAAATCAATCTCCAACAGATCGACGCTATAACGGTTTCTCAGAAAAGTAAATTTGATCATTTAAGTGCAATGGGCTGGGGTCTATAGATCCAAATGGTGTATAGGTGATGGCCACTGGCATTGTCGGTAAATGTTTCATGAGGTGTATAGTCGGAGATGCTGTAGTTATTCTCCGTTTTCAACAAGCTCTTCCTATGTTCCTACGCTCTTACAATCAAGTACCATTCTTGGCCTTTCTCTTCTGATGTATTGTTGCTCGTTACACTAACAGTTCTTTTGTGATGCATCTACAGGTTTATTCGAAATGATTCATCGCATTTCTAATGAGTGTATTTCCACAGTTATTTGTCATGTACGAAGTTGACTTCCACCAGATAAAGGAAGTGAAGAAAATGGACGACTGATGTAACACGTGTGCATCATTTAATTCATCGTTTGTATTCATTTTAATTATCTGATAACCTGGTGAATCAGCTCCACAATGTCGACGAAATGCACGCTTCACGTTAACTACAGATCCCTCTTTCGTTTGGTGTTTACCACGTTAGTAGGCCTACGGTGTGAATACCTATGAGAAATATGCCCATTTGAAAAGCGATGAATAATTTTGAATGACCCTGCGTTTCTACGATAAACTTTGTTTACTCCTGTTTCTTAGAGCATAGTTTATTTCTTTCAGGAGTTCAGTCTGCCTCGGACGAGCGACCCTTTCACCCCAACGAACCCAGACTTCGAGCTGTCGGCACCGGTGGACACTGAGAAGGTGCCGCTGAGCAGTGATGCGCGCGTGGTGGCCAACGTTGACGCTGAAACCTCTCCCCCAGCCGAGGACGGACAAATAACGGACGATGGAAGCGCCGCGGCGCTCTCCAGCCGTGACAGTGGCTGCATTCTGGAAACCCCGCCGCTGGCTTCTCCCGAAAAGTTGAAGCCCTCGGTGCCGAAATGCGTGCGTCGCATCAAAGCCGCCAGCTCCCCGGTGTTCACGGACAGCAGGGTGGATGCCTGGGTGTCGGAGAGCGATCTGCACCGACCGTGGTCGCAGATCTGCTCCGAGAAGGACGTGGAACGGCTGGTGCAGGCCAAGTCGTGCGCCCTCAGCGCCGGAAGCATGGCAGCGGGCATCGAATCGATCGTCCAGATGAATCCGTCGGCCGATCCGGCCGCTGGAACGGCCAATACCTCGCCCACTTCCAGCCAGAACAATCTGTTTTCGCGCTTCTCGTCAATGCGCACCCCCAGCGCGAGGCCGGCGGGTAGCCCCGTGGAAGGCGTCCTGCAGAAGTTCAGGAAGAGCTTCTCTGCCCGCTTCTACAAGAAGGTGAAGAGCGAGTCGCCCCCCTCGCCCTCCTCCGCCGCCACCAAGGCGGCCAGGCACGCCAGCTTCTCGTCCTACCTGGACGATGCCGAGCTGACCCTCGCGCACAACGGATCTCTGAACGCGTCCAGCGTCAGCGACGTGAGCATCGACAGCGCCGAGGGAGAGACCATCTTCCGGCTGGGACCCATCGTGTGGAGGTCTTCCAAGGAGCGCAAGGAGAAGGCCAGGAAGGTGAAGAAGGCCGACAGCAAAGGAGGCGAATCGGTGGCGGACAGCGCGGATGGGCAGTCCATCTGCAGCGTCAAACATGAGGTTAGTACTGCGTGGAAACTAACTCTTCTCTTCCCTTTTATCCCTCATGTTACTGTTCTTCCCATGTATCACTCCCCATCAATTACATTTTAATTCAACTCAACTCAATACCCTACTGTCAGCCTGTACATGTACATGCCGTGTTGTACAGAGTTAATCCATCAACCCAAGTTATTCAGGAGTTACTACTGCATTTGGGTGGGCACCACAAGCATTGTCATGCTGAATTCTGTTAGATTTCCTTCGGAAGAAAATTCCAGCGTCTTGTGGCATTACAGTTCCACTTTAAATGTATATGCCTTATTGTAAGACAACAG